>CM049796.1:22509134-22714417 GCA_027422405.1 Ptychobarbus kaznakovi | reverse complement strand
CGTTCCCAAAGCGTCAACGCAGCGTCTCGTTCCCGATTAAAGAGAACAAGGGTTACGCGAGTAACCCGAGACGTCTTACGGAAGCCAAGTGCGCATCCACCAGAGTTACACATATGAATAGCGCTAACCTTAGTTAAATATATAACTTGTGCATTTCCGTATTTTTTGTGCATATATAAGTTGTAATATTATGTTTATGTTCTATAAATATCTGATTCTCATGTAGCCTAATTAACCCGCTATAACAAGCGCTTCAGTTTACTGGTGTTCATTCAGCTTCATACAGCGCACACAGCTGCTATTTAAAACAGTGGTAGCCTATTAATTTACTTTTTCAAAATCACTGAAGCATTATTAATAATAACCACCACGTTTATTTTCTCTTATTATTTTCATCAACAATATGGTTTAGTAAATAATATAATTTCATTATTGTCCATGCAGATGGCTCTTCCATTTTATTCATCCATGGCACATGTATTTTGATTCTTTACACATATAATGATGTCCAATGACTTGTTTGCATTATGTATGCATTATTTTATTTTATTTGTGAGACTTTTTTATGGCGACATTTGGTAATGGGAAAGTAAAATATTTTTTTAAACTTACTCTGTTCAAACTAGGCTGCTTATGTTGAAGTGTTTGGGATGTGGCTTTTAATGATGATACCTTTTTTTTAATCAGGTTCTCAAAAAGTATATACAAATTTGGATATAGATTTATCGGCCAACATATCGAATGAAAAATGTTCATATCGGTGCATCCCTAGTAAAAGCAACAGTAAGTAGATATATTATTTCAAAAATAAGGTTTAATTTTATAGTTGTTAATGTGTCATGTCAATTTCTGCACTTAAAACCTACTAGCTTGCATGCAACAGTTGAAAGGGTCAGCAGTGCAGGACAGTAGTAGGATAGAGCTACAGCCCAAATGTTAGCAGCATAAACAAGTGATTGAATAAATGTATAAACTTGTTAGGTTACACTTTATATTAAGGTCCCTTGTTACAGTGTTATTGTACATTTAAGTACTAACGTTAAATAATAATATTAAAGTACATGTACTTACTATATGTTATGATTTGTCAGAGTTACTTGCATGTAATTATGCATAATATATTGTTATTGTAATAGTAAGTACAAGTAACGTGTAAAAAGGACACCTTAAAATATAGTGTTACAATCCTGATACTATCAGCATTTTTTCACAGACTGTGACGTTAAATGCTGATGTTTAATATCAGTCAGAAATAACAGACCGACTATTTTCTGTTCAGAAGTCATGAGTGAGAAAGAAGCAGGTTAACAAACTTTAACCAGTAGTCTTGACTAGTGCTGTGAGCTTTACTAGGAGCTAAGCTTTCACGAACCACAAGCCTATAAACTAAACACAAGTGAAACAAAGGAGTATTTGATCGAGAAATAGCGATATCGTTTGGTTATATTTAGCTCGCGTCGCGTCTGTGATCCTCTTACCTGGCCCTGACCGCCCCAAGAGCCGTTATACACGCCGGCGTTGTCCTCGGTAAGGCCCAGCTCTTTCAGCCAGCTGTACTGCGGCTGGTTAACGAGCAGCGTCGACATGTTCACCGCTCCAGCTCCGACACGCAGCGACAGTTTAGTCAGAGCGAAGAGCCGCACCACTCTCAGCGTCAGAACGCGCTGCATCCTGAACTGACGCACGCAGCCGAGCGCCACGCGCATGCCGTCCACAGTCACGTGCTTACGGCGCTTCTGATTGGTCAGCCAGGAACTCACCCCCTTCAAAGACTATAGAGACACGTAACACTGGTCCACAAAACCAGCCATAAAGGTCAATTTTTTTAAATCGAGATTTATACATCACATGCGAGCTGAATAAATAATCTTTCCATTGATGTATGGTTTGTTATGATAGGACAATATTTGAAAATATGGAATCTGAGGGTGCAAAAAAATCTACATATTGAGAAACTCACCTTTAAAGTTGTTCAAATGAAGTTTTTAGCAATGCATATTACTAATAAAAAATTACGTTTTTTATGTAGGACATTTACAAAATGGAACATGATCTTAATATCCTAATACTTTTTGGCATAAAAGAAAAATGTATAATTTTGTTCCATACAATGTATTGTTGGCTATCGCTACAAATATACATGTGCTGCTTATGACTGCTTTTGTGCTGCAGGGTCACGTTTGATCTGTTTCAGTCAGAGCAGCTGAATGTCTATTGCATTTTATCAATATGCCGGTGCACAAACACATCTCAATTAGTAGAAATCATAAATATCAAATATAAATCATGTGTTCTGAGGAAAAGTTTACAAAGTGTACCCATTAAGCCCACCAAAACGTTTGAGGTTAGGTGTTTTTCATAGATATTGACCTTAAGAAAAATTATTTGTTAAAATGCAAGATTTATCTCTCATTTGAAATTGTATTAATTAGTCGATGTACTTTAGAATACAAAATGTAAATATTTTATGAATAAAGTCAAAAGTCTGGCATTGGTACTTCGGCACATTTAAGCCGGCATGTGTTCTTAATAAGCCCACATTATGATTGATTCACCAAATATATTAACATTTATTGATTTCAAAGAAGTAAAACAACGTGATATTTATTCAGTGAGAGCGAAGTATTTAAAAAAATAATTTTACTAATGTTTACTAAATGCATTTATTTGTAAATTACTATAAAATTAATAAACAAACACATCGTGTTTGTAGTTCACATGCTTGATTCGTTGGCAGTCTATCTTTTAGTAAGGATAATGGTTTAGCTTTGTATCATATTTGTTTAGGTATCATATTGATCACAAGTGCAGTGTTGAGTACCTCAAGGCTCAGTATCAGGGCCGTTACTGTTCACGCTTTACATGTTACCCTTGGGAGATATCATCAGGAAAAACGGGGTTAGCTTTCACTGTTATGCTGATGATATAGTGTGCCTTAGCGAGGGTGAACGCACAGGAACAGAAGTTATCGCTGGGAAAATATCATACATTCGTAGCAAACACCCCTGCAGCAGCATGTGACCGGACAGTGTGTCCAGACAGAGATCGTTATAGATATAGAGCTTGCACTGAGTGCAGAGAACTGCAGAACAAGCCAGAAACGGAACTGGGAAAAGTGCATTGAATAATATCTGGAGGAAAATAATGATGTCACAGTCAAATTATGTTTGGAATGAATGTTCCAAAAATATTCCAAATATTAGACAACACAACAGAGTCCATTCAAAACACAAAGGGCTTCATGTCATGAGGTGTATTGCAGGTTTGAAACAAGGAGCACGTATTACAATATATCTGAACAATGTCTAGAGTAGGAAAAGATGATGCAAAAAAGACCTCAGCACTTTTACATGATCCAAAATAATTACCATGGCAGGAGAGAGGGGAAATAAAATACGTTATATTGAGGACTGGACATTAAAACCCAAATAACCCTAAAACATCCTACATGATGCATTTACACAAGAACAGCAAGAGATGAAGACCCAGCTAGGAGAAATGGGTAGAGTAGAGTATAAAGTAAAAAATATGGTATAATTTGTGAATAATGACTAAGGAAGAAATATTTGATTAATCTCATAATATCATCTGAGACTGGAAGGATGCATTTCATTAAGAAGTGGTAAATTAAAATTAGACAGCAGATGGCAGCAATGCAACATTTTGCATGCCAACTACTCAAACACCAAAACAGATGAAGGAAAGAAGTAAATAAATATTAAATTGTCAATATCAGAAGGAAATAGCATCTGGAAAGACTCCTTTAGGATAGAGATATTAAATGGAGGCATTGATGTGTCATTCAAAATATATATTATATAATATAATAAGGGTACAACGAGGCTAAAGGCCCACCTTGAGAAATAAAAAAGTGCTATTCACTACTTAAAATGTATAATTTCAGAAAAATATATACGTTGTATCGAACATTAATGGATGAAAATAAATTGTTCAAGTTGTTTATTTAGTTTAAAAGTCTTATAAAGGCATGAGGTGGCACACATGGTATTGATCCAAATACTTAATCTAAAATAATGTCTAAGTTAATTGTTCAAAATAATCACTTTAGCAAAGTTAGTACTATTTTATGCTTTTTTAAAATTAATACATTTTTGTTCAATAAATATACTGTCATTAAAATATGTTAATATATAAAAAATCATTTTAATAAGTAAATATTCTCAAAGTATTGAAGGAGATGCAATAATAATTGAATATATATTTACAGTAGTAACATCAAATGATATTTTATTATATGATGTGTGTTTAAGAAGGAACAGAGGACGCGTGCGGATCCATGTGCTGAGCTTTATTCAAAGGCGTGGTTCAGTTAACAGCAAACAGACATGAATGAGGCAAAGAGTACACAATCCGAAACAGGCAAGACTAAGACAGTTTAACTAAGTAAAGTAAGTATCAGCTATGGTAGCGATATGTGCTTACAATACTCGGCCGAAAGGAAGAGGAAGTCCATGATTTAACACAAGTCTGATGGGAATCAGCTGTGTGATCAGTGCATACAGCTGTGTGTGTGTCATCAGTGCGATGGATGCTGGGAAATGTATTCGAGGTGAGGTGCAACAGTGGTGTAGTGCAAGAGTCCTTGTGACGAGCGAGTGACGTCACAATAGTGACCGCTGGGATAACGGTGAATTTAGGAATACAAAACAAATCTAGTTGTTGTTATTTGTTAGTGAAAATTACACTGAAATGTTGCAATGACAAAATATTGCACTAAATTAAAATGTTAGAATTATTTTTTGTACAATATTGATGTTGTAATACTGGTAGCACTAATATAAAAAAATGATGTTATTTTTCTGACAAAAAAGTAACAATTTTAAAATGCGTTGATGGTTGAAGGTTTTTTTTTTATCTCAGTGTTTATCAATGTTGCATGAAGGTTTTTTTATGCATAGTAATAACCCTAGAATGTGATCAAACAGTTAAAAAAACTGGGATAAGATATATAATAATTTTTGTGACGGCAGAAATATGTTAATTATCCCACCGGTCACAATATTTTACCCACACTTTTCCAAAAATTCAATCGTTTCAAAGGGTTACTAATGACACATCATTTGGATATTTTCATGTCTGGGAACATGTGTGAATAAACGGGTTCAGACTGAACACGCTGTGGGTTGATGAGGAGAAGCATCAGCTCCCAGCAGGTGGCGGGAAAGCGCAGAGAAGAAGAAGCAGAAGCAGAAGAAGAGAACGCGCCCAATGAGAGCGGACGTAAATATCTGTGCGTCACTTCTGGCTGTGAGAAATGGCTGGCGACGGAGACGGAATGGCGGAGCTGGAGGATGGAGAGCTCTCAGAGCTGGAGTCTGATCAGGAGGAGCGAGTTCAGGTGACCTATGTGTGTTTGTGTCTGTCATCAACCTTGTTAGCCGCTCTCAGCTGTGCAAATCATGTGTTAGGTTTATTAAAGCTCATTGTTGGCTGCTAGCATGCGTGCTGCGAGTATCGATTTAAACGATGACTGAGCGCTGCTGAGCCCTTATTAACACGTTCCTGGGCTTTAAGGGAAATGTTTGTCTTTGTGAACAAACTTGCTTTGTCTCTGTCGGCTTGTAAAGGCCTCTTATTTAGCTGCCAGCTATCAGAGACCGCATACAGTGGAGGACAAATCCACTACAACACTAGTATGTTCAGCAGCTAAAACTGCTAACAAGTCAGTAATTTCTATCTTTTGCTGTAGTGTCAGTTAGATCCGTTTACATCTCCAAATATTCATTCTGCCATTAATTGTAATAATCCAGTGATATTTTTGAGATCTGATCATCATCACCAGTCTGTCTGGAAGGACATGAAGAAACAGAACAAGCTAAACCCAGAATAACTGTCTCCAAGAGGCTCTGATGATTTTGGCAAACACTGTACATTCAATCAGTTCTTCATGGAGAAAATCAGCAGTTTTTGATGTTCTCTGTTGCAGGTGTCATGTGTTCAGAGCACGTCCGTCTCAGGATACCGCAGCTGCAAGAACACAGACTCCAGCGACAGCTCTGAGTCTGAAGACGAGGCCGTGCCCTGGAGACACAAGCGGCTCCGCAGCTCCAGCGCTCCCTCTGGACGCAGGGTCAACAACATCTGGGGCTCCGTGGTGCAGGAGCAGAGCCAGGAGTGTGTGGCCGCCGAGCTGGGCATCATGGGAATGGAGGGGAGCGTCAGCATGAGCAGTCGCCAGAGCGAGACCTATAACTACGTCCTGGCCCGTAAGATGATGGAGAAGGAGCGTGAGGAGGAGGAGGGCTTGAGGAGCGTGCTGGACGTGGAGCTGGAGGGATACATGCAGCAGCAGGAGCAGAGCTGTCTGAAGAGAAAGAGGCCAGCCAAGAAGAGGCTGGGCCCGCGGGCCGAGATGGACCTGAAGGGCCGGTACCAGCTCAGAGATGACGACCCTGAAGAGAGAGTGGTGGATGAGATCGCTCACAGGTCAGAAAACACGTGCAAAAACTGGGTTTACCTTTATAAACCGCTTGCTGAGTGTATACCGGTATAAAAGATGAAATGCGGCATACACTACTGTTCAAAAGTTTGTGGTCAGTACTTTTACTTTTTCTTTTTTAAGATAAATTAATATTTTTATTCAGCAAGGAGGTGCTAAATTGACACCAAGTGATAGTAAAGACTTATATATTTTATTTCTTTAATGCTGTTCTTTTTAACTTTATATTCATCAAACAAATCCTGACAGAAGTAACACAGGTTCCAGAACGATATGAAGCAGCAAAACTGTTTCCAACATTGATAATACATCAGCATATTATTATGATTTCTGAAGATCATGTGACACTGAAAACAGGATTGATGATGCTGAACATACAGTGCTGCATCACAGAAATGCATTAGTTTAACAGATATTTAGAAACATTGATCAAATCAGCCTTGATGAGTATAATGGCGCTTTTCCACTGCATGGTACGGCACGGTACGGTACGGTACGGCTCACTTTTGGGGGGTTTTCCACTGGGTACTGTACCTGGTACCTGATACTTTTTTAGTACCACTTCGGTCGAGGTTCCATGCAAGCCGTACCGTTACCAAAACGTGACGTGTAAACTCTGCTGATCACTGATTGGCCTGAGAAAATCGTCATTACTGCGTCACTGAACTTGCGACACGAGACCCTCCTCTACAATCCTACCCGCTAGATTTAAATCAGCACAGCCAGCGAAGGATCGGACGCAACTTCTGTTTAAACAAACGCACATTTTTGCATCAACCACAAAATAGCAGTGTCGTTGTCTGTTGAGGAAGTTCAGACTTCCTCTCGTTGATAGCCGAGGTGCGGGCCCAGCGAGAGCTTGATGGCACGACGCCGAAGGAAAAAGCCTTATGTATATTAACGTTACTTTTGAACTTGCTATATTTACAGAGTATGTTTCCTGTATTATTTTTACCTTTGTTTCTGTGTTTTGCTTCAATTAAAAACAATCTGATCGAATAAGTGTACCTCCAGACTATATTAATATGTATCATTGTAAGAGCACGTAATGAACCTCTTGAAAAAGGACAAATGATTAATGCCGCGATTATAAAAACCCATCACATAAATAAAAAACAAGGGATACATTGTACATTTTGAAATATTCAAAAGTTTATTGATAATTCACTTTACAGAACAGCTGCATGAATAGTTTAACTAATCAAGTAACGCAGCACAACTGCACGAACATCCCTGTCTCCTCTTCTACAACCCGTGTCACTGCCACAGTCTCTGCTGCTGGGGTAAATCACAAGCATTCTTATAGACCTCCCAATGTTGTTAAAAACATCCACATGCCGAGAGTGAAGAACACTATTCCGCCTGCTTTCTTTGTTTGAGTTTGTTTGTGGCGCGTTTTCGATGATGTCACGGCAGTAGAGGCGGCGCATTATAACGACGCGTGTATAATCCGCCCACTCTATAGCGTACTAAACTGCGGTGGAAATGCAAACCGACCCGATATGTGCCGTTTACCGTACCGAGCCGTGCCGAACCGTACCGTACCATGCATGGAAAAGCGCCATTAGAGACTTTAAAAACATAAAAATGAGTTCCATAACTTTTGAACATCTGTGTTAGTAGGGCTGTCAAAAAAAATGAATTTTGAATATTTGCCGAATTTAAAATAAAAATCCATGTTCGAATGCAAAACGCTGCATTCAAATTGTAGGTGTCCGTCAGACAGCTTGGCACTTGGTCGTTTCATTTTAATGCTTTTTTTTTAGCCTGTCCAGTTGAACCCACTCGATGCGGTGCTGCACATTCACAATATAGCGGAAAAAGAGAACATCAATGTGGAGATGATGTTGTTTACCTCAAAACTGAAACCAAGCCGTTCACACAGAACGCATATTTATTGCATTTTCTATCATCGTTACACAAGAGAGCACAACGCCATGTCAAATTCATGTAAGTTCAACTTAAAAAAATAAAACATGTTATTACTAAACAGTGGCGATATATTGATACATTTCAACGTTTGATGGAGCTGGTAATGATTATATTTCATGCATTCCAGAGACTTTGCTAAGACCAGGGTCGTCAGGTTGAGGCGGAGGTGGGTCATGTGACACCATTATGTGGAAGCATGTGGATTTGACTTTCATTATCAACGACTCTCTAGAGCATCTAATTTCACGCATTTCTTCTTGACCACGGTCAGGAAGCTCATGTTCCCTACTAGAGCTGGCAGGTATGACCAAAAATGTATATCACGTTATTATTTTTCTAAATTATACCGGTTTTTCACGTATATGACGGTATTTATTTTTTCATGCATGTCCGGGTGTTAACCACATGTTCTACTGACTGAGGAAAAACTGCAGTAGATTGATGAGCGAATATTGTAGAAAAAGTCACACTAAATTACAAGGGTTTAATGCAATTACATATTTAGACTGAAAATCTTCCGGCCAAACCCCATTCCACAGCCATACGCTACAGTCACTCACACAGTTTTAAGAGCTGTGTTTTTCTTCTTGTATATTTGGAGCGATTCATTGTCCTCTTAATTAAAAATTAGGTGTACCTTCTGATCAATAAAACAAAATTCTGATAAAAAAATTAGCCTTCCTTTGCAATGGCATAATTTTCATCCACTGCAAATTAATAAAATGTATGGTTATAAGCTTTTAAAATGTATATTTAAATACTATATAATAAGTAACATTACGACAAATAAGTTTACCAATCATGAAATTAGTAGTAAATAAAACAATAATTTGTATAATTTGGCACAGAAAACACAAAGTGGCTTGTTAGGTAATTTTCAGACGTTTAATGAGGCTCCTGAGGTGCATGAGTGCATTTACATTCATAGATTAATGTGGACATGAATGTTTAACTTACATTGCTGTTTTGAGATGCACAACGCTCAGCTGTGTTACTTTATTTTGAACTATTTCCGTTGATGTTTTAGACAAAATCATGCCTAGCTCCTACTGTTTAGTGTTTTTTTGTATTTAATCAATATATTCATTTGCAAACTCCCCTTATAATTATTAATAGCTCTCCTCTTGATCGCGATCTGTGGGCGCACAGAAATTGAGAGAGCGCGTGTAGTGTGTCAAGACTCAAAAGCACGTGCAAATGTGTTGCATTCCTGTCGGAACCTGTGGGAAATGAGTATAATTATTATTAATAGCCGCAATCCGCGCCCGAAATTCAAGTTCTTCTCTGTGTTCTCTGCTAAGAACCCGACTGTGAATTTTGTAATGGCGTTACTATGTTTTGCCGAAGGCGGGCGGGGATTTTTGTGTGTTCGCAGAACAACTACTGTGTGCGCTGCTTGTTTCCGTCGCGTTTCTTTCACCCCAGTAATCCCTGATAGCGTTTAAATGGTGAACACGGAGCAGTTTTTTCCGTAGTGAGCGGGAATGTAAAACCCGAGTGGATCCTGAGCGGAGTGATTACAGCACGCTTAGAGTGGAGAGAGGAAGTGCTTTAAATCCATCCAGGCTTTGATCACATCCACCTCAGCTGACTGAATACACCTCGTCTTTCCTTCATTTAAGACCTATTCAAGCTAAAATCAAGAATTTTTAAACACTATTTGAGAAATGTAAGCGTATTTACGGTCTTAAAATTATGAAAAGTGAATTTAAGAAGGCGGGAACCCTGCAATTGACGGGAATCCGTCGTCTCGACGGAGAACTGTTGTGTGTGAGAGACGCGGAGCTGATGGCAGCGGATGATGGTGGTTTTGGGTGCGGTCGATCGATGTGGATATTGTGGATAACTTCTCTCTCATCACATTCTACTAGTGCTATCAGTTTCGGAACTTTCACGCTTAGAACACACAGCTGTATCCTCGTCAATGCAACGGTGATAAGAGACCCTCTCTAACAGTGTCGCGTTCCAAACGTTATTTAAATGGACACCGGTATTGCGGTATTTATAAAATTCATATCATAAGAAAAATAAACACCGGTATTCGGTATGAACCGGTATACCGCCCAGCACTAGTTCCCACTGATGTACTGTTGCCCACTCGTGCTCTTGACTCTCAGATATCAGTATCACATGCTGAGTTCGTTTCCTCATTGCTGACAAAACTGAACTCTGCCTTTAGCAGTGCACGGATGCACAGTGAGGCAGCTCACGGCCGTCAAAAACTCTACCATGATATTGGCTTGCGTCACCGGCCTTATGGTGTAGGTGCCATGGTGTGGCTCCACAACCCGGTGGAGAGCCGCTTGAAGCTGGCACCTCATTGGAAGGGACCTTATAAAATTGTGCAAGTCATGGACTCATGTGGTGTACTGGGACTGACTTATCGGATTGTAAACCCTTTTGACGCTGGTGAGAGGGCACAGGTAGTGCATTATAATAGTTTGCGGCCATACACATTACCTGTTTCTTCCATGTCACAAAATCAGACACTGTCCGATGTTCTGACTCGCAGCCGGAGTCAATTCCCCTGGGGTCTGAAGTTTCTGATGGAGCGAAGTTGGTTTCTCCCCAGAAAGATCAGAGTACGTTGTCTGACTTACAGTGTTCAGTTAAGGAGTCTGAACCAAGTGTTAGTAAGACTGGGAGAGTTTGTAGACCTCCTGGCCATTTAAAGGATTTTGTTCTGTATTGAAATAACTGCCTGTGTATAAGAGAGGGTTAGTAAGAATTTGTGTTATGGTTGATTCTGTTGTTTCTATATAGAAAAGGGTATATAAGAGGAGTGTTATGTTCTATTCATAGGCTTGTTGCCATGTTGAAAATGTGCTCTGTAGTTTCAGTGTCTAATTGTACACGTTTATTGTTTCTGACTGTTATTTTTGCACATAAACGGGGACGTTTATTTTGTGAGGGGGGGGACGTATGTAACAGACTTTATTTGATTCTGTTATATTGCACTAATTCTGGATCTATGTGCGCTCATTGTGTGTGTGTAATGCATTTATCCCCTCGGGGCTTGTCATAGATAGGCAATGGGCATGCGCACTTTCTACTCTAGAGTGTGGTAGTGTTTTTGAGGAGGAATAAAAGTTGAGAAGAGTTCAGACGCTCTCGTTTTTATTGTTTTCTTAATCCTAAGTGTTTAGGCGAACCCTGCACTAATGCTCGGTTACACTTACATTTCACAGGTATATTCTCCATTTGTAAATGTTAGAAAGCCATGGAAATATTTCCATTTTGCTGTCAGACGTGCACAAACTTCTGCGATTCTCCGCTAAACTTCACAGACTTGGTTCTGAATGCATGCACGCCAAACAGACAGAGCGCAATGAAATATGAGCGCAATAACTCTGACTAAAATATAAATTTTGCTGAAATGTTTGTAGCTGGACATTTTTAAATCTACAAGTGTATTTGTATGATAGCACTAACTGTGAAGTGACTGTAATGGGGTAATCAAAATAGTATTTTTACTCAATTAGCCTAGTCTGTGCTTTTTTTTTTTTTTTTGTTTAGTAAATGTAACTTTTCTTTAAAAGCATTATTTTTGTTTTTAGATCCCAATGTTATAATGTAATGTGATGTTAACCATTTTTGCACATTATATATGCCTACATGGTTACATTCACTTTAGTTATTTGTTTAATCCAAATCCAAAATACAGAGATATGTATCATATACCGCAAATCAGCCAAAAATAGAGATATGTACCGTATACCACAAATCAGCCAAAAATACAGAGATTAATTTTTGCTCATATTGCCCAGTCCTGTTTTGAAGAAACGTGCATTTGGTAATATTTTGTTTGAGGCGCCCTCTTGTGGCCTCAGGAGAGAAACCGAAAGCTTTTTTTTTTCCTAACTGAATTTATGCCTTTTTAAAATCAAATATTATTCGAATTTTGATATTTTAGTAAAATATTTGTATTTAGTTTTTCAGCCAATTTGACAGCCCTACTGCACAGCTGTTATATAATGCTGCATCTGTTTGCTCTGTTACAGACTGATGGAGCCGAAGAAGGATCTGATAGAGCGAGTGGTGAGAGTGATCGGAAAGAAGAAAGCCATCGTGCTGTTGTCAGAGACGGCCACCATTGAGCAGACTGGAGGTCTCTACACCGTGGTACGTCCAGAAATACCTCACAAAATACTCCCAGAGTTCAGTGCACATCAACTGAGAATGGGTTATTCACAACTGGTTGTTTGTCAAAAATAATAAATAAATAAACGCAGTAGGGATGTAACTATTCACTCAACTCACGATTCGAGTCGCGGTTTAGAGGTCGCGGTTTAGAGGTCGCGATTCGATTACGGTGTTATTTTATTTTTTACAAAAAGATTTAAGACCAATTATACATTTTATGTGTTCTTTCATTATTGCTTGGACAAAATGCAGCACGTTTCTTTGTGAAACTGAAATATAACACTATACTAATATAGCACTTGAATAGTATTGCTCTTGTTGTCTTCATTTGTAATCGTTTTGGATAAAAGCCTTTGCTAAATAACAAAACTAAATTGAAATAGTAAAACAAGCTCCAAATAAATAACACAAAAAAAATGTATATCTTCATATTAACAAAATAAGGCTTTGTCTGTGCTCTTTCCATTAAAAATTAGAGGCAAGCGCTGCATTTTAATCATGATCCAAACAAAGATGCTGCACACATGCAACATGAGCAGTTTTTAATCTAAATTAGATTGTATCATTTCTAAATTTGAAGCAAACACAGAATGATCTGACTTCAGTTTTGTGAAACTACTGGATACATAAAAAGCTTGTGGGTTCAATTCCCAGTGAACACGCATACTGATAAAAACATGTATAGCCTGAATGCACTTTTTGTGAAACTACTGGATACATAAAAAGCTTGTGGGTTCAATTCCCAGTGAACACGCATACTGATAAAAACATGTATAGCCTGAATGCACTAAGTCGCTTTGGATAAAAGTGTCTGCTAAATGCATAAATGTAGGAGGACGCGATAAACCATATTCGGCCTTCGGCCCAGTGTTTCATTTTGTTCTGCTTCGGTCAAGAATGTTTATTTCGGTGCATCCCTAGATTACAGTTTGCTCTCGTTACAACGGCAACTTAATAAATTAATACTAAATTGATACTTGGGGCTCCTGATCATTGCGCATCATTAAAAAAAAAATCTGCTGTGATCAGTGTTGTACACAAAACAAATCCAATGTGCTAGCGTGTTTGTTTGGCTTTCCTGCAGGATGGCAGCAGGAGACGGACGCCGGGTGGAGTGTATCTGAACTTACTGAAGAACACGCCCAGCATCTCTGACGGACAGGTGAAGGTGCGTCAACACCGATGGGTTTATCAACACGTCTTTCTGTTCCGTTCTCAACATGTTCTCAAGAACACTTAAACAATCTGCATCCAACTGCAGAGCCACCAGCAGCCTCACAATCAAATTTAGGGTGGAGCTTATCAACTTCATGAGATCAGTGGTGGGTGTGGTTAAACATTTGTTGGGCGGAGCTTATCGGCTTAATGAGATCAGTTGTGGTTGAGTTTAAACGTTTGTAGGGCGGGGCTTATTGGCTTTATAGGTGTGTTCGATTTGAAGTGGCGCTGCACAGACCGATCGGTGGATGACATCAAAGTACTGCGAGAGCCATTAAAAAGCAAATGGTACCATCAGCTCTCTAAACGCTCTCCTGGTACTTTGATGTCATCCACCGATCGGTCTGTGTGGCGTCACTTCAAATCGAACATGCCTAATGAGATCAGTGGTGGGTGGGGTTACAATTTTTTTGGGTGGAGCTTATCGGCTTAATGAGATCAGTGGTGGGTGGGGTTAAACATTTTTTGGGTGGAGCTTATCGGCTTAATGAGATCAGTGGTGGGTGGGCTTAAACATTTGTTGGGCGGGGCTTATTGGTTTAATGCAGCCGTTCTCAATATTCAGATAATCAGCTCGTGAGGACTGGAATTTAGAACCGCTGGTTTAATGAGATCAATGGTGGGTGGGGTTAAGCATTTGTTGGGCGGAGCTTATTGGCTTAATGAGATCAGTGGTGGGTGGGGTTAAGCATTTGTTGGGCGGAGCTTATCGGCTTAATGAGATCAGTGGTGGGTGGGGTTAAGCATTTGTTGGGAGGAGCTAATAGGCTTAATGAGATCAGTGGTGGGTGGGGTTAAGCATTTGTTGGGCGGAGCTTATCGGCTCACTGTGGTTTAGTGGCTCTGCCTAAACTCCCGGTCTGACACGGTCTCGAAAGGCCTGCTGTCTGAAGCTGACGCTGGCGTTTATTTGCACGTTTACCACCTCATTACATACAGATTTCGAAAATGTTTCTTTGCATGTTCTCTTCATACAGGAGATATTTCATGAGGAGAACCAGAAAGAATACAACAACAAAAAGGCAGCTAAGAAGCGACGGAAGCGAGTAGTAGAAAATAAGGTGAAGCAGGCCATCAGCACGCTCGACCTCCAGGATCATGACGATGTCTCACGAGAAACCTTTGCCAGTGACACTGAAGAGGCTCTGGGCTCGCTGGAGGAGGCCCCAGAGGGCCTGCCGGAGCCTGCGCTGGGCACAGAGGACACTCCTGTCGTGTACAGCTCAACAGACCTCGAGGTTTTCTAACGGGCGAGTTTCATGCTGCACGGTCCCTTCTAGTTGTAGCCTAAAACAGCTGGGGTTGACCAAGCTAAAGATGAAAGACAACAGTGGGGTTGTCCTGACGGATAGCACTTTAATCTCTCTGCTGGTTGTTGAAAGACTGTAAGCAGCAGATCTTCTACAGGAATTCTTGCCTGGTTGAAATGTTGTTCATAAATTGTGATCTTTCTGTTTGGATATTTTGCAAGCTTTTGATACATTACTGCATTCATGGAAAATTAATTGCAGCATACGTTCACTTATTTCAGAAGTATACAGCTTGTGTTTTAGTCATCGGAGATGCTCTAAACATTTGTTAATTGTACAATAAAGCATTGATGCTTGATGTATAAAAGTCAAGCTTCGCTTTTGGTGCGTGTCATTTGTCGTTTTGCTCTCAAAGTCTGGTTTGTTTTTGCTTTCACTGTATGGTGCAGTTGAGCTGATGAGTTTCAGTACATGCTCAAATAAAAAAATTAATTTCTTAAGTTTTGCGATTTAATGTTAGCTTCTCTGATCACGTTCACTCTTGCACAGGGTTGGCTATACTACAGATGTATTCTGCTACGTTTCCATACAAGTGCTTCATCTGTGAAAAATCTGCAAGAAATACAACACATCCATAAGCAACGCGTTACATAATCAACAGCTAATCATTACTTCTTAATTTACTAGAAAATATCTGAGTTACAATTCAAATAAGTAATGCAAGTTACTTAATTTTCACATTAATTGACTGTCGTGTGCATGCAAACCTGCAATAATTAAATGTTAAATTGCATAAATATCCTGTATTTTATTATTGCTGAACTTCTGCTGTGTCCTATTCTTTGTACAATCTAGAATGGCAGCACAGCTTAAAGGTTTGTTTGTGTTAATTTACATTTCCTTCAGCTTGAGAATGAAAGGCCTTACAAGTCATGGGGGCGTTTTACTCGGTGTCCACCTGATGAAATATTTTCAGCTGGGGCATTTCTTATTAAGCACTTCCCAGTGTGTTGCTTTTATAATCTTTTGACTTGATTTAACGGTTGATGTGTTTGGCTAACAGTTCTGGAGTCAGTTAACTGTTCAAAACTGATTGGCAAATGACCTGAAAAGGGTACATTATGACATGGAATTACTAAATTTTCCTAGACTGAAAAATCATGACATTTCTGATCATGAGATGAAACCCAACAACTGCTTTCTGTCATAACAAGCCTTGATGATCTCACAGTGAAACTGAAACAAACGGCCAAGTGTCCTTCATATTGCCAGTCTGGGACAGTTCACACTGGCCACTGTAAGAACTCAACCCGCACACGCGATTATTGATTGTGTGTGTTTACAGCACGTGCTTTTTCGGCGCGTTTTTGTGCAGTTTGAATTTATCTCCACCGCTCCCTTGACCGTCCGATGACGTAGCGGCGGCTGATTGGCTGTCCGCGGTCACGTATGAGTGTGGTTCTGCCAAACGGCCATATTTAGTTCATTCTTTCACGCGGCTGCATTCAGAGTAATACACACACTCTTTATAGTGCAGTTCACTGTTGATGTAGGACTCTCGTTACTCTCTGTTCGCTCGGTGCGTCGTTTTTATACGTTACTTCATCAGTGGGAAGGTAAGTTTCTCCTGTTCCTAATCGAGTCGATCAGATGTTGGATTATGAGTCGATGTGGTTAACCATGTCTCTCACGGCAGATGGCGAGCGCGGCGCGGACCCCGGCCGGCCAGCAGTCGCTGCCCCGCGGCAGCAGCTCTCCTCTGAGCCCCGCGCGGATCTCTCGTATGCAGGAGAAGCAGGAGCTGCAGCAGCTCAACGACCGGCTAGCCGCCTACATTGACGCGGTGCGCCGCCTGGAGTCGGAAAACAGCGTGCTGCAGCTACAGGTCAGCGAGCGCGAGGAGACGCGCAGCCGCGAGGTCACCGGCCTCAAAGCGCTCTACGAGACCGAGTTGGCGGACGCGCGCACGGCGCTGGACGAGACGGCGCGGGAGCGCGCACGCCTGCAGCTCGAGCTGGGCAAGATAAAGAGCGAGCACGAGCAGCTGCAGCACACGTGAGACTCTTCATCACTCACTCTCTGTCTCATGCCTAAATAGTTAAACAAAAGCAGAGGTGGAAAGAGTACAAAAATATTCTACTGAAGTAAAAGTACCATTACATTACTGAAATTTTACTTAAGTACAAGTAAAAGTACCAGTCTAAAAATATACTCACGTAAAAGTAAAAAGTAGCCCATTTAAAATTTACTCAGAGTAAAAATTACTTAGTTACATTTTAACAATGGGAGGGAGGAAAAAATGGGATAGACCAAAGGTGTCAAACTCAGTACCTGGAGGGCCACAGCCCTATGTAGATATTACCCTAATTAAACACATCTGATACAACTAAACTAATCATTTAGGCTTATTTGAAAACTACATGGTGTGTGTATTGGAGCAGGTTTGGAACTAAACTCTTTAGGGCTGTGGCCTTCCAGGAACTGAGTTTGACACACCTGGGATCAGTGTTGCCAGATCGGGTTGACGATTTCCAGCCCAAAAGCTCACCAAAACCCGCCCACTTCAACAAAAACCAGCCCAAAATTTTAACTGCCAAAATAATGTGATATGATTTTATTACCATGTCAATCAAGGTTGATAAGGATCACTTTTATCTCCTCAAAATAAAATAATGACAAAAAAAGGTACTAAAGATAAATAAATTTCACAGGAACATGGATCAAAACAGGGAAAATGCGTTAAAGATAGTCAGAAAATATGCTTAAAATGACCAGGAACCTTTTCAAAATGGCAATCAAGAAATTAACTGATAACCCCCGGAGGAACACATGCATCATTTTCAATGTCCACAGTAAGAAAAAGCTCATTTTTGTGCAAAAAAGTGCACAATAAAGTGATCAGAAAGCAATGTTAATTCACACCCACAGCAGCCAAACATGTGTTATTCATTGATACATACTGTATGATAATCTGACAGCAAAAATAAAATAATAATAACAATGAACAACAATGCGCTTACCTTTCTCTTGTGCTTTATCTTCAGAGAGCACGTATTTCATGAAGTAAACATTTTAGAACATAATGCAGAACTTAGCACAGTCAAAACTGTTCAAGTCCAGCAGCTGTCAATGCCAAGTAGCTATACAAGAGTTTGGACTGTTTAAAAGATGTTCTGATGCAGGACAGCATTGTATAGTCCCATATTCAGTTTTGATTTTTATTAAATAATTCAACTGTTCTCTTATTTCCGTTACAATTACATTTAGAAGTCTTCTATTCAAGTAATCCACGTTGTGAGATTTGAGTCACTCTTTATCATGTAACTTATATTTAAGCCACTTTGCCATGACAATCACTTAACTTGTTGAAGTCTATAAAATAAAATGAATGAGTAAATATATAGCTGCACATTTAAATTTAGCCCTTTACAGCGCCAAAACCCAATCACTCACGAGTCATCACGTCTCACCAACATAAAAGATGGTAAATTGATTGTCAAGTCTCTGAACCAAAGGGGTTGCGTTAAGAAAAAACGAGTTGATGACTGCAATACACATTATTTTACTGTGATACGTTAAGCTCGAACATATTAAGATAACATGACTAAAGATAAAAGCGAAGAAAAAAGCAGCTGATTGGGCGGCTTTTAGTTTTTTAAAAGCAGCCCAAATTTGGTCTACCCGCCCAATGCGTTATTCTCCGGTCCAAGCCGATCAAAAGAAGCCCAATTGGGCGGCAACCCGCCCAATATGGCAACACTGCCTGGGATATGGGCCTATACATCTCAAACTAGGTGTTTTTAATTAAAGGAATCAGTTAATTAGAATAATAAGACATTTGGGCTGTTACCAGGCAAATTAAATCAGTATCAACAAAATTCATCTTTGCAATGCAGAGGAAACGCAGAAGCTTCATCTGAAGTGGCATAGATGTAATTACACACTGACATGAATGCATTTAGCCTGCAGTTACAAATGCAGAAATAATGTTTTGATAAATAAGACATAAAATGTGACCCTGAACCACAAAACCATAAGGGTCCATTTTCCTAAATTGCGATTTATACATCATCTGAAAGCTGAATAAATCATATTTCCATTGATGTATGGTTTGTTATGATAGGACAATATTTGAAAATCTGGAATCTGAGGGTGCAAAAAATCCAAATATTGAGAAAATCTCCTTTAAAGTTGTTCAAATTAAGCTCTTAGTTTTGATATATTTACAGTAGGAAATTTACAAAATATATTAATGGAACATGATCTTTACTTAATATGCTAATGATTTTTGGTATAAAATAAAAATTTATAATTTTAACCCATACAATGTATTGTTGGCTATTGCTACAAATATACCCCAGCGACTTAAGACTGGTTTTGTGCTCCATGCCAGGGTCACAAATGTTAAATAGTCATTTGAAATTCAAAAATAAATCAAAAGATATTTTAAATGTTAAATTAGAACCACCAGTAGGTGGCAGCAAGTCACTGATAAGCGAGTCATTGCGATTGAACAGAATCATTTAAACGGTTAATTCATTCAAGAACAAAACACCGTCATTGCTCAGAGTCAGAGACGCAAAACTGTGTATGGTGGCTGTGTTTGGAATTATTTTTGTTGTCGAAATAGAGCAAAAACAGGCAATATGGTGTCTAAAACGCAAGTCTCTTAATTAACTTCTTGTTTTTTGAACTGTTGTAAAAATAAAAACTACAGGCCTATGCAATCATGGTGATTTTTTGAGAAAAACGGCATTCTTCGTGTGATGTTGACTTACTATATTAAATTATATAAATATATACATGTTCTGCTTCTATATCTTCAATTTTGTGATCATTCGAAACGCATTTTAACACTGAATCACGCAGTGAAAGAACGCACTCCAAATGCACGCGGATTAGTCTAATCTACTGGATTTCACGGCACACTGTTTAGAGTGATTTGTTTGGTTTTTGGCAAAATCCTGAAAATGTCACATCGCACATCGTTGAAACAACAATTACTATATTATCGCAGACAATATTGCACACCCTGCACCACTGTCATTTTGCAAAAACCTTTTGTTAAACAGTCATTCATTTTAACCACCAATGCAACGATGCAAGTATTTACCTTACGTTACCTCTACATGCTTGCGAAGGGTTGATGTCGAGATTTTATAAGCTGCTAGTTCGGTCTCCCGAGGCAAACACAGCTTACACTGCATAATAGAGCATAAACATGGCCAGGGGTTCACTTCATTTCCTTCAAGTTCAACTTCAGCAGAGTATGACGGGGTCTGGTTTTCAGCTGGGTCTGCACCAATAACGCCTGTCTTGTCCGTCTGCATCTTTCTTGTGATTTTTAGCGCCAGTTTCTTCTTCTGCCCATTATTTACTGCAGTTGTTTCCACGGAGCGATTTTTTTTTTTTTACTCAGTAATTAATGTGTTTTAAAATGTAGCGAAGTACAATACTTCACACAAAATATACTTAAGTAAAAGTACAAGTACACAAAAAAGCTACTCAATTACAGTAACGCGAGTAAATGTAATTCGTTACTTTCCACCTCTGAACAAAAGTACTTCAAGGGGGTCATGAAGGGCTCATTTCCCCTCTGTCTAAAACGAGGCGTGTCAGTAATTAGACCGCTAATATGATTGGCTAACGTCACTACATGGGGAACAGTATCAACGGCCCTTGCTATGGCATAAGTGTTCTGACAACATGATCAAAATAAACCAGTCATTTCCAGACAAAGCATTATGAAACCATGTACTGATGGTTTGTGCTGCAGTCAGATCTAGCATCGCTTCATCGTCCAAAAAAATGACTGTTTGTGATTATCCATGACGCCGATTGTAATCACTGTGATTGTAGTATCTATATGTTTTGAGCGATGAGACTCATTCAGCGTGATCAAGGTAGCGACTGATCGCCAGTGGGCGGGGCCTATGCTGAGAGGAAGGCTATTCGTCAATATCCTGCTCTAGGGGCGTGTTTATGCAAATGCATGTGCCATGTGACGTCATCTTGCCGCTCAGATCCAAACGAGCCGTTTCTGGAGCCTGATTAAATCAATAATTTGTTTATAATGAGGAGGAAGTTTTAAGATATGAAACTTGCAGGATGTTTTAAAGCCACAAAGACCTCTTATACGCCAAAAGATCAAGGCAAATTCAATTTATTTTGCCATGACCCCTTTTAACTCAATTTGTTTAAGGGTCTTCGAGACAGGTTGTGTCCACTGACTCCAGATCAGGGCTGCGTTTCTCAATCAGAAGCCCAAGTTGACCCAGCTCCTTTGGTGGCAATGGGCCTACGATGTTTTTGAGCGGTTGAGATGTGTCTCAGGGAATTTACTCTGTTGTAATTGGTTAAATCTAATTAGTTGTGTTGTCAGTGTGATGGAGGTCAGTAGATGTTACTGAAGGTCTGGACCGCTTTTAAATGTCTGCTTTTCTTTATTTTTTACAACTGGATGATTATGCATGCTGTGTGTGTTTTCTGATTCAGGAGGACTCTTGGGTTTTTAATTGTTAATGGAGCCCAAACCTTACCTGTCTGCGCTCTCGCTGTAGTGTAGAGGTGTGTGTATTGACCTCAGGGAAGGTGGTGTTTGTGGAGCCGGTCATGTGCTCAGCTGATGGAGTGCAGTACTGTCTGTATAATCTGTATAATGTAGTTCAGGCTGGCGTCGTGTTTAGCTTCCCTCGCTCGTGTCGTGTGTCAGTGCTGGGTTGATTGACAGGAGCAGTGGTGGTTTGTTTCATCGGCGTGGAGCTCCTCAGCTGCTGTAGAGTCTCCGTCTGAAGCAGCTCTTTGTTTCAGATGATCAGATGCGTCTAAAGGCCGGTACACACCAAGCCGACGGTTGGCCGTCGGGCAGATTTTGTTCGTCGGCCGACTAAGTTTTCTCAGTGTGTTCCGCACCGTCGGCTGAAGTTAGTCCTCGTCGGCTTGTTTTCGGCCGATTCAACATGTTGAATCGGCGTCGGAGCTCGTCGGTCAGTCGGGCCATCTGATCATTCTGATTGGCTGTTCAGCTGGCGAACCAGTGCGTGAGAAAATAAACCCCGGAAGTGGTTTCACCCATTTAGTGCGCTTTCTCCGTATTTTTCGCGGCCGCTTCTTCTTTTCCTCTTCCACAAGCAGAAGACCAAGGGCTGACAACGCCAGTGCCATTTGCAAAGTGTCAGACATTTCCGAAATATCATGAATCCGTCTGTGGTGAGCGAGATTCTGTGCTGCTTTTTCAGGCACCTTTGTTTATGTTTTGTATCCCTTTAGCTCTTCCGGTTTCCAGCTTTGAGTAACAAACACAGAATATTGCCACCTGCTGGTACGGAAAGGGATTTCTTCTACGCAGGCGCAGAACGGATGTGATACTTGGCCGTCGGGTGTCGAGCGTCGGCTTGGTGTGTCAGGGCAACTTTGAACCCAGACGCTGCCGACGTCGGCCGACTCCGCAGTCTGATTTCGTTGCCACTAGTTCGTCGGCGTCGGCTTGGTGTGTACAGGCCTTAACACAGAGGGGGGCAAACTACGGCCCGCTGGCCATATACGGCCCGCTGAACACTTTCATCCGGCCCGCGAGGGAGTTAAAAAAAAAATGCTACATTTGAGTAACGGTTTTGGTTCAGAATTACTAATTTGATGCAATATTAGGGAACGCCATTTGATGGCAGTATAGCACGCGGTACAGTTAGCGCCTACAGTAGAATTAGAATGCACTCCGCACGCAGTAACTCGGACGTTAATGAGTGTGGCGAAAAAAGAAAAGTGGACTCTGAATGTCGTGTGTTCAAGGAAGAATGGACAACAAAATACTTCTTCACCAATATCGGACAGAAGGCGGTATGTCTAATATGCCAAGAAAGTATTGCGGTTTTTAAAGACTACAACCTCAGTCGTCATTTTTCAAGCAAGCATTCGAATTATGGTGTCAACCTGTCACCTGCAGAAAAGGCAAACAAGGCTTTAAAACTTGCCACAAATTTAAAAGCCCAGCAAAATACATTTACGAAACAGTGCTCTATTCAAGAATCTGTAACGAAAGCTAGTTATGTAGTGGCACATAAAATTGCAAAGCACAGCAAGCCTTTTTCGGATGGGGAATTTGTGAAAGACTGTATGGTGGAGACTGCTGACATACTTTGTCCTGGTTATAAAAGTCAGTTTGAGAAAATGAGCTTATCGCGGAGAACAATTACCAGGCGCGTGGAAGTAATTGCAGAGGAGATGCTCTCCGAACTAAAAAAAAAGCGGACGACTTCAGTCTTTTTTCTATCGCACTTGATGAAAGTACTGACATCAAAGACACTGCTCAACTTTTGATTTTTGTCAGAGGAATAAACGAAAATTTTGAAATAACAGAAGAACTCCTCGGGATGGAATCAATGATGGGAACGACCAGGGGCGTGGATTTGTATGACAGTGTGTCCGTCTGCCTGGAAAAAAATAACCTGCCGTGGAGAAAGCTGACCAGCGTCACAACAGATGGATCGCCAAATCTAACCGGTAAAAACATTGGACTGCTAAAAAGGTTACAAGACAAAGTAAAAGCTGAAACCCCGAACTCAGAAGAACTGATATTTCTTCACTGCATCATACACCAGGAAGCCTTGTGTAAAAGTGTGTTGAAGCTAGAAAATGTTGTCAAAGTGGTTGTTAAGCTTGTCAACTTTATACGGGCAAGAGCGCTGAACCACCGGCAGTTCAATCAGCTGCTTAACGAAACGGAGGCAGAGCACGATGACCTCTTGTACCATTCAAATGTGCGCTGGCTAAGTCTCGGCAATGTGTTTCACCGTGTCTGGGAACTAAAAGGTGAGATAGCAAGGTTCCTCAATATGATTGGCAAAACTGACAACTTCCCTGAATTACAAGACACAGAATGGCTGGCCGACCTCGCGTTCGGTGTTGACACACTGAGGCATCTGAACGATCTCAATTTGAGACTTCAGGGAAAGGACGTTTTTGTGCACGAACTGCACAGCAACGTGAAAGCGTTCAAGGCCAAACTTGTACTGTTCTTCAGACAAATATCCAGCCGAGATTTCTCTCATTTTCCTACACTGACCGGAGTAAGCGCACCAATAACACAGTCTCGCATTGAGAGGTACAGCAGCACTTTGATCAACCTGCATGCAGAATTTTGCCGCCGCTTCACAGACTTTACAAAAATTGAGAGTGAGCTTGAACTTGTCTCATGCTCCCTATCTTTTGACAGTGAGAAAGCACCACCAAACACACAACTGGAACTCATCGACATGCAGTGTGACAGTACGTTGAAGGAGAAGTTTCAGACAGCACCAGTTAACCAGTTTTATGCCTCACTGGGTGAATTTTTTTTTCCAAACATTAAAAAGCATGCCCAAAGAATGCTTGTTTTATTTGGATCCACATATGTGTGTGAACAAACCTACTCAGTCATGAACTACAACAAATCCCACCGCAGATCAAATTTAACAAATGACCACTTGTCAGCTATCCTGAGGATCTCTACATCAAAGATCACTCCAGACTTTGACACCCTTGCAAGGAGAGGGAACCAGGCTCATTGTTCACATTAACACACTCATAACCATGACTTGGAAAGACAAACACAAAGTTTCTCCTTCAGTTTTTATCAGACATAGTTTAATGATAACTGATATGTACATACTAATAGCAGTGCAAATGAAATTGTCTGTTGTAAATTTGACTCAAAAATAGATATTAAATGCAAATTTTTGTTTAATGTGACATGTTTCTGTCAGATAATATATTTTCCATGCATACCGCCTCTATAAATAGAAGTTATTTTATCAAGGATTTGTTATTTTATAAAGTTTTATGATGATTGATATGTACATACTAATAGCAGTGCAAATACAATTTTCTGTTGTAAATGTGACTCAATAATAGATATTAAATAAGAATTTTAGTTTAATGTGTTAATGCGACAACTGTTTCTGTTAGATAATATTTGTTCCATGCATACCTCCACTGTAAATAAAAGTTATTTTATCAAGGATTTGGCATGCGGCCCTTCACTTGGTCTGCAAAACTTAATGTGGCCCTCTAGTCTAAAAAGTTTGCCCACCTCTGGTCTAACATCTGTTTGTAGCGTTAGCCGAGTTCGATCAGACCGTCGAGGAGAAGCTCTGGGCATTCGTCAGACTCTGAGCCGTCCTCCAGAGAAAGAGCTCAGTCGTGAGTTCTCTTGAGCAGTTGTAATGCTCTGGACACACAACTCCTGACACGTTTCGTTTCAGGGAGGATTCAGTCCTTTACTTGCCTTCATAAACCCACCGCTTATTCTTAGCGTTTAAAGCATAGCATGCATTCACAATATCAAATAACAATATAACCTAAATGTAAAGAAAAAACAATCCTACTGTTCGCAGTTCCAAACGTTTCCTCTTGGAAACAAGGTTTGATCTGCACTTATGTGACAGTGGACCACAAAACCAGTCATAAGTAAGGGTGTGCAATTATATAGTGTCTGGGTATTTATTTATTTTTTAATATCGCAATTGTTGTTTTAACGATGTGCAATTTGACTATAGAGTATTTTGCAAAAACAAAAAGCCTACGGCGTGCAGCATACATGAGCCTGCGTGGTGATGAAGGGGTTAAACGGTGCACGCACGCCTTTATTCACTGCATGATTCAGTACATTAAAATGCATTAAGAATGATCACAAAATTCAAGATTTGGTGGCAGAAAATGTATATATTTACGTTTCATATAGTTAAAATCACACTATAGTGTGCCATTTTTTTCTTCAAAAATAAGCATGATTACAAATGTGATATTGATTTTATTACAGCAGTTCAATAAACAAGTTAATATATTAAGAGACTTGCATTTTAGATGCCATGTTGCCTGTTTTTGCTGCATTTCGCAGTCAAATAATGATTCAAAAACAGCACTGTTAGCATCTTTTAGCAACATGAGAGTGATTCGTTCCTGAATGATTCAATCGTTTAAAAGATTCGGTTCAGTCGCAATGATTCGGTTCAGTTGCAATGATTCGGTTCAGTCTGAATATTCAGACAATATCTGAAACTGCAGCTGTCCACGGTAGTCTGATATCAGCACAATAACACACTCCGCATAATATGGTCTAATTATCGTTATCGAGAAAATAAAAAAATATGCTGAAGGATTGATTGGCACGTGTCTGTCTGTGTGTGTGTGTGTGTCACAGGTGTGAGAAGAAGGACTCGGAGCTGGTGAGCGCTCAGACCCGGCTCAGAGAAGCTGAATCCCTGCTGAACTCTAGAGAAGCGGCTCTGAACACGGCCGTGTCTGAGAGGAAGGCTTTAGAGATCAGCGTCACGGACCTGCAGCTCCAGCTCCAGGAGGTACACCTTCACACGCACACAAATAACCACCATCAGTCAGATTCATGCAGACACCTCAGTCCAGCCCAATTAAGCTCGATTTTGTGTAGGCACAAAAGTTAAGATATCTAAAACCTGTGCAAAAATCCCAGTCAGGGGAAGATTGTGCGTACGTGCATCTCCACCCCGACTCCTCCCAGAAATCACCATATATGGAGTTTACCACGCCTAGATTTACTATGCATAACCTCATCTGCATATCATTTATCGAACCCTAACCTGGTTTTGGGACGTGACCTAAAGATAACGAGGAGTTAATAATATTGAGAAGCGGTTCTTCTGCTACAGGTAACAACTCTTATGTAAGAGTACTGTATAAGCAGGCAAATATCACCTAATGGAGAAGTGAATGTCACCTTTGGGTCATCTGGTTTTATTAGATTGAACGGTCTGTGGTTTGATGACTTGAAGCACACGTTTCTGCTGGAAATGAGCTGTGTGAGCGAGTCTGATGGCCTGTGTTTGTGCTTCAGCTGGAGGGAGGACTGAGCTCGGTGAAGAAGCAGCTGTCAGACGAGACTCTGCTGCGCGTGGATCTGGAGAACCGCTGCCAGAGCCTCACGGAGGAGCTGGACTTCAGGAAGAACATGTTTGAGGAGGTCAGTCCTGCACCAATTTAACTGTGTGCCTGAAACATTCTGTCCAGATGAGTAAACATTAACGAGTCAGGATTTAATATCTAAAGTCCCCATTTACACTCATTTCAAAGGAAAAAAAAAATTAATTGAAAAAAGCGTCTGACTTTCATTAGACTGCATTATTTGATCACAGTAAAACTATCTATCTTACTGAGCGCGTGTCTGCGTGTGATTGGTTATTAATGAGCGCGTGTCTGCGTATGGTTGGCAGGAGGTCAGGGACACGCGGCGCCGGCTGGAGACGCGTCTAGTGGAGGTGGACTCGGGCCGTCAGATGGAGTTTGAGTTCAAGCTGGCCGAGGCGCTGGCTGATATGAGACAGCAGCACGACGAGCAGGTCCGACTCTACAAGGACGAGATGGAGCAGACATACACGGCCAAGGTAAGCACAGCTGCAGATTCACTCGTCTCTGCTGTATGTGTGAAGAGTTTCCTTCCTCTCAGAGCTGCTTCACTTCCTCTTTGTGTTCCTCTAAGACGTCTGAGTGTGTTTCAGCTGGAGAACGTGCGTCTGTCCTCTGAGATGAACAGCTCTTCAGCGAGTCTGGCCCGTGAGGAGCTGCGTGAGTCCTCGCTGAGAGTCGAGAGTCTGGCCGCTCAGCTCGCCGGCCTGCAGAAAGAGGTGCGTCTCTACACCACCGACCCGCCTTCCTGCACGGCCTCTGATCCGCTTTCACACACACACTGGCCAGTTCCTCCTCGGTGTTGTCTTGAGCAGATCTAAACTCGATTTATGTTACAGTGTTTGGCTTTGCATGTTAGCTGTGAAACTGAACTGGATTTAATTAATTAATTCAATTCATTATAATGTATTATATAACACATCTGCGCATCACTCTCAGACTCAAGCCTTGCTTTTACAAGACTAGATGGAGAAATGTACTTTACCACAGGACGACTGTAATACCACTGCGCACTTCAGTAAAACTACCAGAAGTGGGAAGGGTAACTCGATTAATGCACCGCCATCACCTTCCTGTTGTCATGTGTGTGTGTGTGCGCCACATTGAATGCTTTATTAAATTCTGATAGGATTCTGTTGCTAATAGCACTTCCCTAAAACTAGCAGGTCTTGTGCCTCTAACAAGTGACCTTTTTGATCAGGGCCCGTATTTATCAAGCCTCTTAGAATGACTGCCTTGTGTAAAACAATTATTTGCTCATTTTGAATAACTGAAGAAATGTAACCGTTTAATTAACTGCTCGTCGTCAAACATTTCAAGCACATTCTTCCTCTCCTGAAAGATTTGCACACGTCTCCGTCTCCTCAGCGCCATCACAAGCCCCTGCTGGCAACTCTTAACCACTTGAGAGACCTCTCCAGCCGTCTTAACTAACCGGGAGAGTAAGAGTGATTCCCAGCTATAAGACTAGGGGTCGACGGCGCCGATATTAAGCATTTTTACGATTATCGATATCGGCCATTTTCAAAACAGATTTGCCGATAAATGTTTTTTTTTTATTTTTTTTTATTATTATGCAAACAAACATACTATTTACAGGTGACATTATTTATTGGTGAATAAATAATACAGGTGAAATTATTTAATTTTTAAATGCACTATTTGGCTCCGATGCAGCCTGTCTGAGCTCAACACTCTGTGGCCTAGAGCAATCTCCGCCCACCGCTCATCTGATATGTAGGGAGTCACGAGTCCGACCAATCAACGCGGAAAACTGAAGGCAGTCTCACACCAAAAGCACTTGCTAACTGGAGCTGCGTCAGTGATCACGCATCAGTTGTCTCTCAAAGGTAGCAGCAGACGTTGCTGAAGTTGCAATAAATCACAATCCACTACACTGAAGTTGCAAAACACCTCAAAATAACCTATGATGTCCGCGATGCGGAAAATGCGGGCGGAATCGCGGAATGCAGTCATATAATGGAATTTACCGTATAACACGGAATGTCATGGAATTTGTCGAAGTTTGGATGAATTAATCAAAAGTAGGTCAGTACACTTAAATCGACTCGCGCTATGGACTAGTATCTATAAATATTAAGCCGGCAAAAAACACTATTTAAATATGAATCCTGCATGTTCTGCATCTCTGTTAATGAATGACACAGACGTGCGGTTTCATTTACTGCACACATACATACTGGAGAGCGTGTGATGCTCGCGGTGTTTTCAGCATCTGCCGTCTCACTAAATGAGGACATAAATACATGAACAACATCCCCAGAACTGCTCGGAGAGTCACTTCATGAGCATTTGACCGTTTCATTTGAGTAAAACGATCGTCATATCATATATACATAGGCTACAGAAACTTAAAATGTCCTCATGGCAACCTGTCAAAATATAAGTTCGGTTTAGCCGAATATATTACTGTGGTGCAGTAGAATATATGTAATACAACTACAACAATTATTACAACTTTTGTTGAGAATAATCACACAATACGCTATTTCTTCCATGTTTTAATTTTAATAGTAAACTAATTTGTTTGCCAAAAATAAAGTCTAACTCATTTGATTAAAAGATAAATTAAATTAATGTTTTATGCCTTCATTTGCACTGTACTGTAAATTAAAACCAACGGAAATGTTGTTGTTATTAACAGTTTTCAGAATTAAAGACATGTTTAAAAGCATTTAAAGAACGTTTTTTTGTCAGAGCTCTTGTTATTATTAATTTTGGCATTCATTTTTACACCAGACACGTATATCGGTTATCGGTCTACTTGATCTGTAATAATCGGTATCGGCATCGGCCCTGAAAAACACATATCGGTCGACCCCTATATAAGACATTTGGTAACTTGCTTTTGTATGCAAGTGCTGAGAATTAAAGTCTGGAAAACGTGACAGCATGCTGCTTCAAGCGCCTCCATACCTGAAAAACCACAGAAAACTGTTTTTAAACCGAAAATGACAATGTTTATGTGCAATTAGAGCGACCTGGCATTGACTGTGATGATTACTAATATCACGGAGAAGCTGTAGTAATGATGATTAACCTCCACTCTCCATGCGAAACCAATCCTGTCCGAATAGAGCTTTAAAAGTGCTTGGAAACGAACAGCCTTTGTTTAGTAAATGAGCTTATTTTCACTTTATTGTAAAGTTTTATGCGTTTATGTTTAGTAAATTTGTGCTTAGCCATTTATTAAGTCCATATCGTTTTTTTTATTTTATTAGCTTAATTTTATTTTAGTAAACTAAACTAAAGTTTTTTTTAATTTTCAGTTAAAACTTAAGTTTTTCTATAAAAATTTTCATTAGGTGTCAAAATATTTGGTGCAAAGTTATATTGATAACCTTTTTCCTGTGTCTCACACTTTTGTGCTGAAATAGTGATTGGATGATGATAAATGTGAATATTTACACTTATTATGCAAAAACTGATCACTTTTGTCGTCTGAAAATGAAAGTTTAAGTAAAATTAATTTGTTTTGTTTTAGAAATAATTATGCAGGTTTCATAAATTTAGACTGATTGCTCAAATCAGTCATGTGTGTGTAATTAAACTGATCAAAATTGAAGTTTTGAAGACGGGGTAAATGCATTTTTAATAATATTTCTCAACTAAAACCATATTGTATCCGATCAGCAGCTTCTCATTAACGAGTGAAAGTTTTAAATATTAAGGTATGACTGATTCAGCATGTGACAATAGTGCGCTGATTTTAAAGCTGTTACGAGGGTCGAACTCATTTTCTGTTGGAGATCATCTTTGTTTGCTCCTTCCTAAAACATGTCTTGGCAGGGAAAATCTCTCATATTTAGTCAAAATATGATTGCAATAGTTCACCCAAAAATGAAAACTTGTCACTTTTCCTCACGTCGTTCCAAACCTGTGACTGAATTTCTTCTGCTGAACATAAAGACATTTTGAAGAATGATGTGAACCGAGCTTTCATTTGTGTGGACTTTCCCTTGAAGTAGTTAAGTCCAGTAATAGTGGAGTTGTGTTTGTTCCTCAGGCGCGTGCATGGCAGGGTCAGATCGGTGAGCTGGAAGCGGCTCTGAGCCGTGAGAAGGATCTGAGCCGCAGGTTACTTGCGGAGAAGGAGCGAGAGATCGCAGAGATCCGAGCTAAGATGCAGCAGCAGCTGGACGAGTACGAGCAGCTGCTGGACGTGAAGCTAGCGCTGGACATGGAGATCAACGCCTACCGTAAGCTGCTGGAGGGAGAGGAGGAGAGGTGAGGCTGGCTCTGTGTGTGGTGTGCGGTGTGTTTGGGGACCGGTGGTGTAACGCTGCTCCTGTCTCAGGCTGAAGCTGTCTCCCAGCCCCTCGGCTCGTGTTACGGTGTCCCGGGCCTCCTCCAGCCGCAGCGTCCGCACCGCGCGAGGGAAGAGGAAGCGTGTGGATGTGGAGGAGTCCGAGGCCAGCAGTAGCGTCAGCATCGCTCACTCCGCCTCTGCCACAGGAAACGTCTGCATCGACGAGCTGGACATGGACGGGAAGTTCCTCCGCTTGCACAACAGCTCTGAGCAGGTGCGTCCACAGTCACAAAACTGTGTGCGTTTATCAACAGCATGTAGAGACATTTATATTTTGTCCTAGAAATGAAATTTTTAATATGTGCACGTACAAAAAAAAAAAAACAGTGTTTATCAAACATGCGCAAGTGAATGCGCACCAGTCAGTAATCTAGGGTTCGTACAAGGTGCTTAAAGTAAGAATGAGCTTAATTGGACAGGTATGTTTACACATACGAGGAATTTGTTATAGTGACAGAAGCTCTACAGTGCAACAGGACAAGACATGGATCATAAAAGTATAATATACAAATAAGCAATGTACAAAAAAGCAAAAACACAATATATAATGTAGACTATGTGTGTACAGGTCTGGCAAATTTTTAATAAAAAAAAATAAGTATGTGTAATAGTGTGTTTGTGCTTGAAATACTTGAATTCGACTTTAAAATTTAAGTCCTGGAAAGCCATATTTTTGATAAGGTACTTGAAAAGTACTTTAATTTCATATATACTGCCCTTTAAAAAAAAATAAAACTCGATAAAACAATCTTTTACGCAAAATTAACAATGCTGCGCGTCTGATGTAAATACAGAGCCATTTTGCCTGCTTTTAGCAGCATGAGATCTTGCGATATTAAATATACTTAAATTGGTTATGATAATATTTTGTGTAGGCATATTACATTACGTAGGTGTATCAGTGTTGTTCAATAAAACCACGTAATTACTTGGTTTTGAAACTTTCTTTGAACCAATTATTATTGCCTCATCGTTAGTTTATATATAAAATCATGTTTTTCTTTTGTATTACTAAAATATATCAGAATACTCAACTGTCAAAATAATTAGACTACTTGATTACCAAAATAATCATTAGTTACAGTCAAATATTTAAAAATACAACTGTTTTGATTCGGGGGTTTTTTTTGTTAGACATTGTCATTAAAAAAACAACAACTTAAAAATAGTATTAAAATACGGTCTTAAAATGTAGTATGTAAAATACAGTATCTGTATATCTCGTGTGTATTGTCACACAACCTAGTGTCGATAAGCGGTGATACAGCTCATAATTTCCCAAGTGTATGATAAAGCTTTCATTCATCAGGTCAATCATATATTCATGAAAAAAACGGTTTGAATAAGGAAAGCGATAACTTTGCCATAATATTCTTTCATATGTTAAAGTTGCCAGTCATCACATGCTTTTGTGCTGCACATTATTTGTACCATTTTGTTTGATTGGAATTTTAAAGATAATAACGATATTGTTTGATAAGTGAGATCTCTGATTTTAGCCCTTGAAAACCAAAAAGTAGTGCTTAAAGTCCTCAAATTTAATTTAACAGTTTCCTTATGAACCCTGGTAATCATTGTTGATAGATCCCACATGTTCTTAAGCACCATGCTGTGCAAAAGGCTACAGAGTGACCTCAAAAGCTTTGCAAGAGGAAGTTAATAGATGCTAAGATGTAAAGGACCTAAAACTGAACCTTGGGGGACACCAGTATGAACATTGTCCACCTCAAACCTGTAACCACCCATAGAAATAACCTAGCTAAACCAATGTCAAGCTGTCCCAGAAACACCAAAGAACATTGTTAGATGGGTGAGGAAAAACAATGATCAAGAGACCATCAACTGGTGATCTTGACTAAGGCTGCTTCTGACTTAATGTTCAAGAATGGGTGCTTTAGCTGATTTAATAAAGTGCAGCAAAACTCGTTGTGCACTTAAATATCTGTCACTGTTTTCGGTTCAGATGCTGTAAACTGCAACCAATCACTGCTCGTTGACACGGGTAATGTTGATTGACAAAGCTGCCTTTTCCCCCCGTTTTCATTGTTGTTGTAGCAATTAATTAAAGGAAACTCAATTTTCTGAATTGAGTTTCAGGATCAACCCATGGCAGGATATCAGCTGACCAGAATTATCGGTGATGTTTCTGCTACATATAAATTCACTGCCAAATACGTCCTGAAGGCTGGGCAGAAAGTCACGGTACATCCTGACACTTCCTCATAGACTTTTGCTGTTGATTATGAATAGAACTCTGTGGCACCTGTAGCTTGTGTTGAGTGAACGCTGGTGATTTCTGTCAGATCTGGGCGTCTAATGCGGGCATGAGCTCCAATCCTCCGACGGACCTGATCTGGAAGAGTCAGAGCTCCTGGGGGAGCGGCGAGGACATTAAAGTGCTCCTGCTGAGCCCAGAAGGAGAGGTGAGGCTATGTATCATCCCTCTTGTTATTATGGAGACGCTGGTCTTCTCATGGCCAGTAGAGGGCAGCATTTGCTCTGATGTGTCCCTGTCCCTACAGGAAGTAGCTGTGAGGAGCACAGTGTTCAAGACCGCAGTGGATGAGGAAGAGGAAGAAGATCAGGAAGCTGAAGTCATGGAGGAGCGTTTCTTTCACCAGCAGGTCTGATGTCAAAGCACATATCCAGTGTGTGTGTGTGTGAGAGAGAGAGAGTGTGTGTTTTGTGTGAGAGAGAGAGAGTGTGTGTGTGTGTGTGTGTGTGCGAGCGAGTGTGTGTGTGAGAGAGCGAGTGTGTGTGTGAGAGGATAGGCTGCGCCTAGGTGCACGGCTGGCTCAGTGCTCTGCTCTGTGTTCACAGGGAGATCCTCGTACTGCTAAAAGGGGTTGTGCGATCATGTGATCAGCACTACAGCCAATCAGAGCTGCCAGCTGGACCACCTCCCAGTGGTCTATTTTATGAGTGAATCTTTTGTTTTGAATTATGCTTTTTAAAGGGTTTTTTTTTCACTTTAGTTTGTTTCAGATTTTGTGAAATGTTTATCAGCTTAAATTGATTGAACCAAATGTTTTTCCTTTTTGTTAGTAAGTTGTAACTGTGAGGACTCGTCCACGTCAGATTCTGTGACTAACTTTGTTTTTTTAATCATGTTTATAAGATGGCATTTTAGGTCTCTTTTATAGAGTTTTTATACTAACTCCTAGTTTTTAGTGAGGTTGTTAGAGACCGTAGCGTGCTAGTTTGACTATTGGAGCATGTGGTTGTATTTAAAGCAGCTGTTCAGAAGTGATTCACTACATGATGATGGGCCGGACGCATCTCTTCAGCAGACATCCTCAGAGCTCAGGAACATGTAGCACACCGAGCTGGACGAGGACTGTTTCGGTCTTTCTTCCTGCTGAAGACATGCAGCGTTGGGTCTGAAACGCTAACGCCGAGGAAGCCATTAAACCTCGAGATATTCAGTACTGTATGTTTTTTACAGAACAGATTGTCAGAGCTGAAATGTGATTTTTGTACCGCAGCTAACAAAAACTAGCCTTACGCATACACTTTGATTTTATCTTTTTATTTTGAGAATTGCCACATGCATGCTTTATTTCGCTGCTGCCTTTATACTTCAAATGATTAAATAAAGTGTTGACTGAATGTATTTTAATGTGCATGTGATTAGTGAACATTAGGAGAGGTTTTAGAAAAGCCCTCATGAGGAAAGTGTCGAGCTAGGGGTGTGCGATATTGAGAAAAACTGATATCTCTATTTTGGGGGATTTTTTTCGATAACGATAGACGATATTTTGCTGAGTGTGCTATTGTGCTGATATCTGACAACCGTGGACAGCTGCAGTTTTTGATATTTGTCATATTCTGTCTGGTCAGTTAACATCAGTGATTAATTAATCTTTTTTCTAAAAGTGTACATATTTTGAGTCCAATTGTTACATTTAATCAGTCAATTAAGATAACGCATTTAGGCAGTTACCAAACAAATAAAACCAGTATTATCAAAATTAATCTTTGCAGAAGTTGCATCTGAAGTGGCATTTAGATGTATTTACACAAAGTTTAATGCAGCTTAGAGGGATATGGAGTGCTTTAACCAGTTACAAATGCATATATTTTTTTTACATTTTAAACAAAACATTGAATACTGATATTTAAAATTATTTTAAAAACGAAAATACTTTAAATGTGAATTTCAAATCGCCAGTAGGTGGCAGAAAGTCACTGGTAATAATTGAGTCATTGTGACTGAACCGAATCATTTAAACGATTCATTCATTTAGCAAGTGAGTCACTGCGACTGAACCGAATCATTTAAACAATTGAATCATTCAGAAACGGATCTCTATCATGTTGCTAAGAGACGCAAAAACAGGCATTACGTCTCTTAATATTAACTCATTGTTTATTGAACTGTTTTATAAAATCAATATCACATTTGTAATCATGCATATTTTGAAGAAAAAACGTCTCTCTTCATGTGATTTTAACTATGTGAAACGAGAATATATACATTTTCTGCCCCCATATCTTGAATTTTGCGATCATTCTTAATGCATTTTAATCGACTGAATCATGCAGTGAAAGAACACACTCTAAATGCGCGCATGCACTGTTTAGCCCCTTCATCACCACGCAGGCTAATGTATGCGTGCACTCGGTAGGGGCGTTTTGTTTGGTTTTTGCAAAATACTCGATATTGTCAAATTGCACATCGTTAAAACAACAATTACGATAATATCGCAGACGATATATATCGCACACCCCTATGTCGAGCTTGATTCAGTAATGTGTCTGCTGATGAAGATGCGGTCGTATAGTTTGCTGCTTCAGCTGACATGTGGCTATTTAGTTCTCTTTGTTCAGCTTGTGCTTTCTGGAGCAGAAGAGCGGTGTATAAAGCACACTATTAAATTAAAAGCACTGGATGTGAGCCGGGACAGTTCATGTGAGAGCAGTGATTCTGCAGCGGTCAGAGGTTCAGCTCTTCATATTTAAAGGGTCATGAAACCCTAAAACACATGTTTTGAGATGCTAACATGTACAGGTTGCTCATCAGTGAGAACAATAATGGAACGCGTGTCTATTATGAAGAGAAAAGTGGTATTTTTTCTCTTTTTTTGGAGCCATTTCGTACTTTTGGTTGAACCAACGTCACAAAAAGTGGCATATGCATTGATTGATATATGCGTAAATGCATTAGCACACCCCATCAGTTATGTGGCCGACTGCATTAACTCCATATAGTAAAAAAAACTATTTCAATTCATAGACCTTTGCCACCCGCTCATTGATGTGGAGAATGCACTGCAGTCACAACACAAAATTAATTATAGAAAAAAATCTATTAATTTAATACAGGTAAATGACAACCGTCAGTGGTTTACATCACGCACTTAAACATGCGTTTCATTTACAACAAAACATCTGCCTTCACCTCAAATTTATTTGATCTTGCGTCGCATGATATGGTCGATTGTTTTCTGTGAACTGGAGTGAGTGCAAAGGATTGTGGGTGATTGGATGCTGCAGAAGGAGATGGAGGCAGAGAAGCTTCTCCAGACGTTACTGAGCTTCCTCCAGACGCTTCTCCAGGAGTGCTGCGTTCACACGGTGCTGCATCAGAAACTGTCCGTTCAGGTGAAACACGGGGATGTGGTGACGATATCTGTCCAACCAGACGCTGTTCTCCGGCCGAGTGATGTCCACCTCCTGCAGCTCAAACTGACACACACACAGAGCCGATCAGTTGTGGCTTCATCTCAAACACACACACACACACACAGAGAGAGAGAGCTGATCAGTGGTGGCTAGGGGTGTGCGATATTGAAAAAAAATGATATCTCGATATTTTGGGGGATTTTTTCGATAACGATAATTAGACGATATTTTGCAGAGTGTGTTATTGTGCTGATATCTGACTACCGTGGACAGCAGCAGTTTTTTATATTCTTCATATTCTGTGTGCTCAGTTCACATCAGTGATTAATTAATTAATCTTTTCATTTAAGTTTAAATAGATTTTTACCTTTAATAAAGCTTTTTTTTCTAAAAGTGTACATCTTTTGAGTCAAATTGTAACTTTTAATCAGTCAATTAAGATAACACACATTTAGGCAGTTATCAAACAAATGAAACCAGTATTATAAAAATGTATCTTTGCAGAAGTTGCATCTGAAGTGGCATTTAGATGTATTTACACTATTTAATGCAGCTCAGAGAGACATTGAGTGCTTTAACCAGTTACAAATGCATCATTTTTTTACATTTTAAACATAAAACATTGAATACTGATATTTAAAATTATTTTAAAAACGAAAATAAACTTAAATATGAAATTAAATTTGCATTCTGAGGTCCTGCGCCGATCAGCTTGCTGGTTTGTTTACTTCAATATTCAATGAGTCCCTCGCTACCTCTGTTGTTCCCACCTCCTTTAAAAAATCTGTCATAATCCCTGTGCCTAAGAACAGTAAACCCTCTTGCCTGAATGACTATCGCCCAGTTGCCCTCACATCGACAGTCATGAAGGTTTTTGAGAGACTCTTAAAGAAACACATTTGCTCCTCCATCCCTGCTACCTTGGACCCTCTTCAGTTTGCCTATCGGCCAAATAGGTCTACTGATGATGCCATCTCCCAGGTCCTGCATTCGTCCCTCACACACATTGACAGTAAAAATGGCAACTATGTCAGGCTGCTATTCATAGACTATAGCTCAGCTTTCAACACTATAGTCCCCACCAAGCTGGCTGTCAAACTCTCAGACCTCGGCCTAAACACTTCACTCTGTGACTGGATTCAAGATTTCCTCACCGCCAGACCACAAGTGGTGAAAGTCGGCCAGTTCACCTCCAACTCCATCACTCTGAACGTAGGAGCCCCGCAGTGCTGTGTCCTGAGCCCCCTGCTCTACTCTCTCTACACCCACGACTGCGTGTCCTCACACAGCTCCACTTCTATTGTCAAATTTGCTGATGATACTGTGGTTCTGGGCCTCGTTTCCAACAATGATGAGGCCGCATACTTGCAGTAGGTGGAGAGACTCACATCATGGTGCCAGGACAACTGTCTCTCTCTGAACGTGAGCAAAACCAAAGAGCTGATTGTAGACTTCAGGAAGAGACAGCAGCAGCCCTACACTCCTCTCATGATCAGTGGGACCCCTGTGGAGAGGGTGAGCAGCTTCAAGTACCTCGGTGTAAACATCTCCGAGGACCTGACTTGGACTGCACACATCCAATCACAGATCAAGAAAGCCAGGCAAAGACTGTACCATCTGCGACAGCTGAGAAAATTCAGGGTCTCACCAGCTATCCTGAAAACTTTCTATTCAGGCGCCATAGAAAGTGTTCTGACTCAGTGCATTTCAGTGTGGTATAATAATGCCACAAACCAGGACTGCAAAGCTCTACAGAGAGTCGTGCGCTTAGCTGAGCGCATCTCAGGGTCTGCTCTCCCCTCTCTGCAGGTCATCTACCTCAAACGCTGCAAAAGAAGAGCTGCTAAAATAATCAAGGACTCAACCCACCCCGGTAACCATCATTTCTGTTTACTGCCATCTGGCAAGCACTTCAGGAGCACAATGGCAAAAACTGAAAGACTGAGGAGGAGTTTCTTCCCCCAGGCCATCAGGCTCCTAAACTCAGTCTCATAACATCATTACATCCACAGGACTCAATTTAATAAACTGTAAACACATCCATTATTCTCCATCATCCACACTGCTGCTATGTGTACATACCCGGTACAACCTATTTGCACATTCTCTTGCACATCCGTGTTTTTTTTTATTAATATTATTAATCCACAGTATACTTACTGTATTGCACATTTTATCTCATTGCACATCTTACTCATTTTATTTTACTATTTGCTCCCTTTTTCATTCTCACCTATATTTATATATATATTATCTTGTGTTATGTTTCATTGTTTTATTGCTTATGTTATTTTTATTTTATTTTCTATTTTATTATTATTATTTTATTTTTATTTTTTTTGCACTTTCCATTGAGCGGACCTGTTTGACCTACATTTCACTACTGATTATACCCCGTATGATTGTGTATGTGACAAATAATAAAGAAGAAGAAGAAGAAGAAGAAGAACCTAAATCGCCAGTAGGTGGCAGAAAGGCACTGGTAATAAGTGATTCACTGCGACTGAACCGAATCATTTAAACGATCAATTCATTTAACAAGCGAGTCACTGCGACTGAACCGAATCATTTAAACGATTGAATCATTCAGGAACGAATCACCGTCATGTTGCTCAGAGACGCAAAACAGTGCTGTGGCTGTTTGGAATTATTTTTTGTTGGCGAAATGGAGCAAAAACAGGCAATATGGTGTCTATAACGTTAGTATCTTAATATTAACTTGTTTATTAAACTGTTGTATAAAATCAATATCACATTTGTAATCGTGCTTATTTTGAAGAAAAAACGGCACTCTTCTTGTGATTTTAACTATGTGAAACGTAAATATATACATTTTCTGCCCCCATATCTTGAATTTTGCGATCATTCTTAATGCATTTAATAGACTGAATCATGCAGTGAAAGAACACGCTCTAAATGCGCACGTGCACTGTTTAACCCGCTTCATTAATCACCATGTAACGTTAAGGCTAATGCGTGCGTGCACTCTGTAGGCGTTTTGTTTGTTTTTTGCAAAAATACTCGATATTGTCAAATTGCATATCGTTAAAACAACAATTACAATATCGCAAACGATATATATCGCACACCCCTAGTGGTGGCTTCATCTCAAACACACACACAGAGAGAGCTGATCAGTGGTGGCTTCATCACACACACACACACACACACACTCACAGAGCTGATCAGTGGTGGCTTCATCAAACACACACAGCCGATCAGTGGTGGCTTCATCTCAAACACACACACAGAGAGAGCGGATCAGTGGTGGCTTCATCTCAAACACACACACAGAGAGAGCGGATCAGTGGTGGCTTCATCTCAAACACACACACAGAGAGAGCGGATCAGTGGTGGCTTCATCTTAAACACACACACAGAGAGAGCTGATCAGTGGTGGCTTCATCACACACACACAGAGCTGATCAGTGGTGGCTTCATCTCTCTCACACACACACACACACACACACACACACACACACACACACACACACACACACACACACACACACACACACACACACACACACACACACACACACACACACACACACACACACACACAGCTGATCAGTGTTGGCTTCATCACACACACACACAGCTGATCATTGTTGGCTTCATCTCACACACACACAGCTGATCAGTGGTGGCTTCATCACACACACACAGCTGATCAGTGGTGGCTTCATCACACACACACAGCTGGTCAGTGGAGCTGGAGGAGTGTGAGCGGCTCTTACTCTGTGTCTGTAGGGCTCCAGTGCTGCCTTGGCTTCATCACAGAGGACACGGCTCCTGGAACACAGACACTACATCATCATTCCATGCATTACTTCACTGCAAGCTAACAGCTACAGAGACTGCATTTATCAGTCGTTTTCCTCAGTGCAGCTCGATGAAGAGCTCTGATTAATCTAATTAATTACCTTGGTGAAGAGCGTGAGGACAGAAGTCCTGCGGCAGTGCTGTCTGAGCGCTCGAGCCACGCCAGACAGCAGCATGACTGACACACACACAGGAACATTAACACACATTCATCATCGCTAACGTTACACTCTCGAACATTAGTAAGCGGACTACCTAGTCACCATCGTGTTAGCTGTCCTCATTCTCTTTTATCATCTTTTATCTCATTAGATTTTCTGCAAGATTACTTATTGAGTTATTTAATAGAAGACAAACTAGACTCTTAGCAATGATAATTATCACGCGCCGGAAGCTGCTCACCGGAAGTAGGTGTATCTTTTTTTCTTTCGGTGCGTTCCAAACGGGATATATCGCCCTCTGAAGGGCACCTCCGGATGATGGCTGGCTGCGTTCGAACCCATAGACATAATGGGCCTCATTTACGAAACGAACGTACAACCGAAATTTGGGCGTACGGTCGTTTCTACGCAAAACTTGGAATTGATCAATATGGACGTGAGCGGTGGCTACGATCAAATCTCACGTCAGGTCTGAGCTCGTGTACGCAAGTTTTTGAGTTAGCCTGAACTTGCGTGCAGCATAGAGAATTTCGGAGAATTGTATAATGACAACATTTTGTTCATTTAGATTATTTTCCTAAACCGACAAACAAAGCTTTTTTTTCTTCTTCTTCTTTCAGGGCTTTAGCTTTATAGGACAAGAAGGAGTATAGTTTTAAGCGATAGCTCCTTCAAACCTACTGATGTTAGGGGCTCAAATGGTGGCTGTGACAGAGCTCTCAATACCACTTCCAGGTCCCAGGGCGGAACCGAAGGCGGACGTGGGGGATGTAGTCTCTTGCTCCTCTAAGAAAACTCACCACCAGCGTGTCTCTACCGAACGATTGCCCGCTGTGCGGGGAACGAAACGCGGTAATGGCCGCCACATAGACTTTCAGTGTTGATGGTAACGAACCACTATCCAATCTGTGCTGCAAGAAGCTCAGAACATCCGACACCGTGCAAGTATCCGGGTCGATATGAGCATGACCGCACCATTTCACAAACACTCCCCATTTTGAAGCGTATAACGTCTCGTAGAAGGTGTTCGCGCTTCCGTGAGCGTGCTGAGCACGCGAGACTGTGAGGCCATCTCCTCTGATATCCCTGAAGCGATCACACATGAAGGCTCCATAGTTCCAGGTCGGAGTGCCACACCGAGCCGTCCATCTGGGATAGCATATGTTCCCTGCTGGGGATCGGGGAAGTCTAGGAACCAAGGCTGGTTCGGGGCGATGAGTATCACTGATGCTCGCATAACACCAGTGGCAACATTCTTGATCGGAGTAATGCATACGGCCTGGCTGCTGGCCAGCGTGATGTCAGCGGGGAGTGAAGAACAGCGGAAAGTGCGCGTTCTCGCTCGTAGCGAACAGCTCCACCTCCGCTCTCCCGTAACGTTAGCGGTTCCAAATCATCCGAACCGACTCGGGGTGCAATCTCCACTCTCCTTGAGCGATCCCCTTCCTCGAAAGCATGTCCGCCCCATCAAGAGACCGGGGATGTGTGCTGCTCTGACTGAAGAGGACGACAGTCCATTGCCTGCTTGCACAGCGCCCTTGAGCGAAAACCCCCTGGTGATTTATATACGAAAGCACGGACGTGTTGTCGGTGCGAATCAGTACATGCTGCTGTTCCAGCTGTGGCTGAAAACCCTTTAGAGCTAAGAAGACTGCTTCCAGCTCCAGGCGGTTTATGTGCCACCGGCTCTGAGATTCCAACCACAGACCATAAGCTGCATTCCCTCGCACACTGCTCCCCAGCCGTGAGTCGATGCATCCGTCGCGACCACCACGCGCGACGCTTTCGAGCACAGGGGAACTCCCCGGCTGAAGAGATCTGGATTGCGCCAGAGCTTCGACGCCGTCGCGGGTGGCCGCGATGCACAAACATCCCGAAGTCCACGCCGTCCACGGGACTCAAGATTCCAGCCATAGCTGCAGCGGGCGCATGTGTGATAATCCCAGATGACATACCGCTGAATCCGAGCAGTCTCTGAAAAACCTTCAACTGAACAGAGCTGCCTTGCCTGAATGGAGCAGGGAAGACAAAATGGCCGCCGCGGGATCTCGCGAGAGGCGGGCTCTCATCGTCACGCGATCTCGCGAGAGGCAGGGTCTCGCGAGAGGCAGGGTCTCATCACGCGATCTCGCGAGAGGCAGGGTCTAAACATACCCCCAGATATGTAAATGGACTGACTTGGGGCGAGAATGCTCTTCTGCATGTAACACATAGCCCTAGGGATTCCAAGTGAATAAGCAGCGAGTCTATGTGGCTGATAAGCGTATCCAGGGACTGAGCTAAAATCAGTCAATCGTCCAGATAGTTCAAGGTTCTTTATTATTCGTCACATAGTTGAGGATGCACCTTCCACTCTATCTGAGTGGGGAAGTGCTGCATCGATGCACTTTGAAAAGTGCATGGGGCCAGAGCCAGCCCGTTAACAGGAGAACAGAGTAACTTATTGGTACGCTGTGCTTTTCCTTGACAGCATACCTCAGAAAACCGTCTGATGCGGTGCTATCTGAATGTGAAAGTATGCGTCCTTAAAATCCACAGACGCAAAGCAGTCCCGGGGCGAATTTGCGCCAGGATCTGCTTTAGCGTTGATATCCTGAACGGACGCTTGCCAAGCGCTCTGTTGATGGGTCTGAGATCTAGAATCGGGCGGAGTCCACCATCTCTTAGGCACCCCAAATAGCGGCTGGACAAAACAGCACTCGCTGAGACTTGTTCTATAGCTCCTTCTCCGAGCAGTTTGCATAGCTCTTGTTTAGTATAAGGGCATTTCGAGTCAGTGTTAGAGACTACGCCACGCCATTGAAATGGGGTGGTCTGCGTCTGAACTGAAGGGAGTAACGTTACCCTCGCGCTTATGCAGAGCAACCCGCGTGAGATTCTTGGAATAGTTTCTCACGCGCTCAGGAACTGACACAGCGGCTTTAGCGGCTTGGTCGTTGGGGTCGCCGGCAAGTACTGCACAGCTATAACCTGTGTGGGCAGTGGCTCCGGTCGCTCAGGGGAGGGGCGAGCGGCGTTGTGTTGACTGAGTGAGGAGGAAGAGTTTATCCTTGTGCAAACGTATGTATTTGATGAACATACGCTATCACACACATTTTACAAATTCGAAACAGCTTGAGGGCTAGCCCACTGGTCGTGGTGCCTCTTTCCGGGTCTCTTACACTTGTCCAAGCAGACCTCGGTCCCGCGGTCAGCTATATTATAACCGCGCGGGAGGCGGCTGTATCTACAGGCTGACTATGCTATACGACCTAGTTGAACACCACTTGTAGGGGCGTAAACAACTGGCGTAATAGACCGGCGAAATCTGGAAGGCTGATAGGATACGCCCTACAGGACATCAGGTGACTCCTCGCCTTCGCGCGCAGGGGTGTCATGTGACTCCTCACCTTCGCGGGCTTTTCCGCATAGGGGTGTCATGTGACTCCTGACTTTCGCGCGCTTCTTCGCGCAGGGGTGTCATGTGACTCCTCACCTTCGCGGGCTTTCCCGCCCAGGGGTGTCATGTGACTCCTGACTTTCGCGCGCGCTTCCCTCGTAGGGGTGTCAGGTGACTCCTCGCTTTCGCGCGCTCTCTGCCGGGGTGCACTTCATGCACCTCGAGGGCGTTATCATGTAATGAGAGGTTGTCCCGTACACACACGACAGCCGCTGATTAGGGGCTATTATCATGTAAATGAGAGGTTGTCCCGTACACACGACAGCCGCTAATTAGGGGCTATTATCATGTAAATGAGAGGCTGTCCCGTACACACGACAGCCGCTAATTAGGGGCTATTATCATGTGAATCAGAGAGTGTTCTCCACACACACGACCTCCGCTGATTTAGGGGCTATTATCATGTAAATGAGAGGTTGTCCCATACACACGACATCCGCTAATTAGGGGCTATTATCATGTGAATCAGAGAGTGTTCTCCACACACACGACCTCTGCTGATTTAGGGGTTATTATCATGTAAATGAGAGGTTGTCCCGTACACACGACAGCCGCTAATTAGGGGCTATTATCATGTGAATCAGAGAGTGTTCTCCACACACACGACATCCGCTGATTAGGGGCTGTATCATGTTAAGTGAGGAGCTAAGTGAGGAGCTAAGAGATTGTGCTTTGCAAGGCAGAACGCCGCTCTGAGGCGGGGTCTACATGCTTAGACAGTGGCTCTTCCCGTGCGGCATCCGCGGCGACGTGAGATCCCTTTGCTCCCGCATCTGCCTTCGGCTCTCCGCACCGCCATGGAAGGGGGTGTGAGAAGCCGGGCTGATGTCCTGTCCTGCAGGTTCGATGGTGAGAGGAATGCGGACATTCAGTCGGCATGAGCTCATCACCTGAGTCCCGAAGGTCCACCGCTGATCAGACGGCAGACGGACTACCTTTAAGAAAATGTCATACTCACCTGAACGCTGCAGAGGAGCAGCCATGAGGCCTGCCCTCGAATGAGCGAACCTTAACCGTGAGCTGTAATAGTTTTAAGCCATAACCTAGGTTCAGCAAAGTGAAGAAAAAGATTCTGACGTAATTGTCGCGGGCGCCGCATTTATACTTCCTCTCGAGCGCGTATTTGCATGCTTCGCGACAATTGGCCAGTCATTGGACTGGCGTGAGCCAATAGGTATTCAGGAAAGGTTGGAGGGAAGGAGCTTCCCATAACGGAGAAATTCTCCGTGATGTCTTGTGACAGCTTGAAAGGGAACAGAAATGATAAAAGGAACAAAATAAATAGGGCTACACGAAATACATATTATCTTAATTAACAGATTAACAAAAGAAAAATAAAATAAACACTTTCGTTTTTGTGACACTTAATGCATTTTATTTGTTTTCTTTATATCTTTATTTTTAAATATTTAGCTGATTGGTGATCATGCAGGTGCCTTACACGCACACACACAACATTTCAGCGTTACTAACTTGACATTTCAGCCATTAATCAAACTAAAATGCAGTCAACCAAACATAAAGTTACACTGCACAATTCACAAGGTCCACTGTAAATCAGCAGCGCCGAAACATTTATTGCGCATGTGAAGGGTGATATTTTACGTGGATATTGGAACACAAGTGAAGTACAAAGCCTTGTTTACATCATAGATAATAGTTTAGCAACCAAATGTTACATGGCAAAAATGGAAACATTTGGATGTCGAATGAGAGGCTTGTGAGCCCAATGTGTTTAGTTTCGCTTTAATAAATTCATTTTAGCTTGAGGTTGTATTCTGTTTAATGAATGCCATATAGCCTAATTTGTGATTGACTTCATAGTTTAAAATAAAATTCTATAGCTACTAATTTTTTCATTCTTGTTTTGTAATACCGTTCAATTTAAAGGGTTTGTTGTGGATTAAGGAAAACTAAATAATCTATATGTTTATAATGTTTATAAATGTTTCGTTATATTTAATTTATATGTATGCTATATTAAATATATTAATATATATATAAATTAATCCCATTGTTTGCAATTATAAGGTTAAAGGGTGTTTTTGGAGTAAGATCAATTTCTCTTTAATGAGATTACTGCCTCTTTTTGGCCGGGTTTCGTTTCTCCGTGTCGTAAACTCTAGGGGCGAGGCTTCTAAACCGGGGTGTTTTTAGGGGCGTAATATTCAAATGACGATTGTTTTCAGCCGCCATATTTATCAACGTACGATCTTTCGTACGATGGGATTGGCGGCATACGAATGTTTCATAAATCACACGTGAACTCTGTCGTAAGTTGATTTGTGCGCTCGGATCTGTGCTCGTTTCTACGTTAGATTGATAAATGAGGCCCAATATGTCTATGTTCGAACCCACATACTCAATGAGTAGGTACTTAATAAATACTTACTTAACGAGCGCTAAAAGAGTACGTACTCGATCCGCCATGTTTACGTTATCATGTGACATATGACGTCTTAACAAGCGCAACAACTTAAGAGATACGAGCGACAGGTTTAATTCAGCTTTAAATCTGTAAATATTTGGATGTTTCTTGTTGAATTTAAGTCTCGTTTCATCCCTCAGGCTTATAAATAACTAAAACAACATCAACAAAACGCGATTTTTGATGCATTATGATCATGTGAATATTAGAATTTAACCTTGTCATTGTGCTTTTTTTCCGTGTATGTAATCTCACACTTGATGTGTTTTCCTTTTCTTCTTTTTTGTCATGATTGTTTATTGTTAAAGATACAACCATCTTTCCCTGATCTTGGATGCAATTAAAAGTTGTGCAATAAATAAATAAGAAAAACAGATATAAGCGACAGGTGCACGAACACCTCATAGCATCAGTAACTTGACAACCCTACCTAGTACTGTTTTCCTCAGCCTTTGCACTGCCTGCATAAAGGAGATGTAGTGCAGCTGCTTTGGAGAAGACTGTTTATTTTATACTGGAAAAAATTAAGTATTACTACTTTAAAAAGATGATTACCTCAGAATGTATAAGTGGCTATTACCAACACTACACTAATAATGATAAATGCAGAACTATATATTTATTAATTTTTTTTACTGGAAATTATGTTTTAGTAAAACAAGCTAAATGCATTTTTTGTCATATGCCATAGCTATGCAAATGCAGCCGAAGTGAATACATATTAATTTTCATTCACTTAATGCATAAGTTAATGAAATATATTTTATTTACTGACCACAACAGGAAACATGAATAAATTAGTAAAATAATTAATAAAGGTAGCAATCACAATACATACATATACAAGTCAATAACACGTAAAACAAAGCTTTATTCAAACGTGTTGTTCTGACAATCATGTATTTACATGCCATCCTGCCATCTCAACACAGCTGTACCAGTTCTGCAGCTGACCAGCCCACCTTCACCTGTCTCTGCCGTCCATCACTGCTGCTGTGAGACTGGAATCTGGTCATGGATGGGAAAGAGACATTGAGTCCGTCCTTGCCTGAGTGCACAGAGAAGATGAGGAAGATCATGATGACGCCCCCCTGAACCACACAACCTTGAAGCAAGAGCGGGAGAACATGTACGGGATAATCTGGCTATTGCTTTGTCTGCTCCAAACATTCGTGTACCTGCTCTCATGAGATTAAAATAATGAAATTAAGACATATGGATACATATATGATATAGTAAAGGTTGTGTATTATTTAACTAATAAACTGAATAACAGGAATCCGCATGATCTACAGTCTTGTGGTTGGTTTGGTGTGAGTTATGTATATTTACTGGATATTGGTCTCTCAGCAGTTGGCAGGCGGCTATATATCTTGCCGTTATATTTACACATTCAGATTTTTCACCAAGAATGAAGGTGAGTTGGTCAGTTTGGGTGCAATTGTTAAATTGGGTAATTATTTTGTTTATTTTGGGGTAAAGGTGATCTATAATGTTTAGGTACTTTGTGCACTCTGTGAGGAAGTGCAGCTGTGTTTCGATCTCTCCCAGACGTACGAATTTGATGGCTCTTTTTTGGAAGTTTAGAAGGAGGGTATTGGCCTAATTCTGCCCTGCAGCTGTGGTGATTTGGAAAAAAAGGGAAAATAATAATAAATAAATTATGTTAGAGTAACACTGAACTTAAAACAAGTGAATCCATCTTTTTGAATGCACTTTATAGGGTCTTATCTGTGACGATTAATGTTCCCTGCTCAGCCTTGAATGATTCACTGATTGCTTGATTGGTTTTCCCTGGGAAGTGTTCACCTGTTTGGGGAGGGGGCGCGCTGCTCAGAAAATACAGAGACTCTGATGGTGAAGCAGCAGCTCCGTGTCCTGTGTTTTATTAACTATTCACATCTCCCCTCATCAGGCGGTGAGGGCACTACATTTTGGAGGCACCGCTGGGATGCAATGCAGTGAAGGTCGGCGTCCATAGATGATGGTCTACCTCCAGTGTCATTCATCTTAACTTGTGGCTTACGGGAACAGCAGAGTGGGAACGTCCATCGTCCACGTTGAGTTTGGAGGAAAAGCACGCACTATCTGAGGTTGACTGTTGATACCTGGAGCGTTGTCATCTTCTAAATCGGCTAAGACTGCTCTTCTGCACCACACTGCACACACCAAAAGCCCAAGTGAACCATGGATCAGTTAGATGACTTAAAACTGGAAGTGATAGGGACATTGTATTCATTGTCTAGAGAAAATCTTGTGAAATTGTGTGACTTTTTGAATATTGGAGAGAGCGAAAATGTTATCAACAACAGCCGCTCATTTGTTATTTCTGCCCTGGTGAGACATTTTGAGAGGGAGGGTTTAAAAGAACTGGAAGATGAGGGCATGTCAGAACTGTTGTGTGTGAGAGACAAAATATGTGAACTTCAGCAGGGTAGTGAATATACCTCAGGGCAACAGACAGCACAGGTGGTCCAGCAGGTGACTGTAGACTCCATAGTACAGGCCACCGAACAGGAAAATATACAAAAAGAAATTGACAAGTTGCAATTAGCCTTGCAAAAATTAATTGAACAAAAACAGAATACTGTTACAAGCACACAACAGAGTGTTAGGGCCACACCCCACACAAACACACAACCGAGCTATGACCCACAGCAAAATATTAACTTGAATTGGCACTCAGCATCGACTCGACCAGTTATGCCGACATGGAATAGAGAGTTCAAGATGTCTGGCCAGATAGGTGAACCTGGGCAAAAGGATGAACTCACCTTCTCTAGTCTAGCTCACCAAATCAAACATGGACTGAGCAGGGGTTTTTCTGAGCTTGAAGTCGTTGATGCTGTCATACGAGCAATTGCACCAGGCATGCAGCTACGTAGTTATTTGGAGGGAAAACCAAACCTTACCCTGCCCACTTTAAGACGAATACTCCGTGCCCATTTCCAAGAAAGAGGGGCGACTGAGCTGTATAAACAACTTACTTCAGAAGTGCAAAGTAGCAAGGAGACCCCACAAAACTTTCTTGTCCGCTGTCTAGATTTAAGACAAAAGATTTTGTTTGCATCTCAAGAAGCCGAATCCAGCTTGAAGTATGACCCAAAGTTAGTACAGAGTATGTTTCTTCACACTGTCCTGACAGGCCTGCAGAACGACAGCATTAGAGGCGACTTGCGACCCTATTTGACACAAGCTGATGTGAGTGATGAACTGCTCTTCGACAAAGTCAATCAGGCATGTGCCCACGAAACAGAGCGTCAAAATAAAAAAAAACTTGTCCAGCCATGTGCCCCTAAAGTTCATGCTGTTCAGTCCAGTGACACTGTTATCGAGAAAAAAGGAAACCCACCATGTCAGAAAAATTCAGAAAAGACTGAACTTGACATTCTAACTGAGCTGAGAGAAATGCGTTTAGGCATGGCCCTGTTAAAAGACCTCAGTGCAGAAGTTTCTCAAATCCGAGAGTCAATTAAACAACCACAGGTCATGTCTACTCTGTGTCCTCCTCCAGTGACAGATGTCGCTAACACGTCTTCCCCACAGGTTCAGTATCCACCTCCAGGTTACTGGCAACCGGACTACCAGCGGAGAGTGACAGTTCAGCGACCACAATGGTTCCCAGTGCAACGTTATCAACTCCCTCCAAGTCGAGTAAGGAAATGCTTTGCATGTCAACAAAGTGGACTAGATGTCTACTGTACTCACTGCTACAAGTGCGGTGGTAGTGACCATTTCTCAGCTGGCTGTCGCGCACAGATACCCATGACATCGGGGAGGCTCTTTAAACGAGGCTGGGTCACGACCGCGGGACAGGCAGTGACCGGTGCTGAAGAAGAGTCCCCTAAACGCTGTACATATTGTGGCATCATCCGTTCTGACCTACTGTTGAGAAACTGTGCAAATTGTAAGCAGACGTTATACTGCTCAAAAGCATGTCAAGCAGATCACTGGGCAGATCATAGGAGACAGTGTAGATTGTATTCAAAAATAAGTGTGAACCCTACCTCAGCTACCACAACACGGCAGTCAAACAAACCCGCTGCGCTGGTTGGAAAACAGTGTCTTGTGCAATGCTATCTTCAAGGGTTGCTTGTAGAAGCATTATGGGACACCGGCTCCCAAGTGTGTATTGTTGGTGAGGTGTGGAAAAATGAGAACTTGCCGAATGTACGATTAAGGGATGTTTCAGAAGCAATCGATGCACCCGAAGAACTCCGCCTTGTAGCTGCAAATGGTCAGAATATACCATTCATTGGATGGATGGAAGTCACTTTTGGATTTGCACCTGATGAAAGAAAGGACAGGGAACTCATCATACCTATGTTAGTGATGAGAGGCGGACATCTGTGTCATCCCATCATCGGGTACAATGTGATTGAGCAGGTAGCAAACAAGAACGGATTAACTCAGTCACACAGCAGTGAGACATTGGTGAATGCCATCCCCAACTTGGAAGGAGATAAGATAAGAGCATTCATCGAGAGAGTACAAGAAGAAACATCATGTGAGTACATCCTCAAAACCACAAAGGAAAAAGTTATGTGCCTAAACACATCTCTGTTCAAGTTGAATGTAGAGTACAGACATCGGCACCAAAGGAAGAAAGGGTGCTACTCTTTGAACCTGATGTGAATCCTACCTGGCCTGAGGGATTGGAGTTCTGTGAAACCCTTGTGAAGTTGCGACGACAGACCTCACCACATGTCATTGTCACCGTTCAAAACCCTACCGACCATGACATAATGTTGAATGGCAAGACGATTATTGGTACAGTGCATCCAGTACAGGCTGTATACCCAGCCGCTGCTCTTGAAACACCCCGCTCTAAGTCTGTAAGCATCAGTCAAATCACAAATGGAATTACCCAGAACCCTGAGTCAACATGGGACCCACCATTAGACTTAAGCCATCTCAGTGAGTCAAGAAGACAAATGGTACAGCAGATGTTGAGAGAGGAAGCAGCTTCTTTTTCAAGATCCGATGACGACATTGGCTGTATAGAAGGATTGCAGTTGAATATCTCGCTGAAAGACACTACCCCCGTCACCCGTACTTACCAGTCAGTACCTCGCCCCCTGTACGAAGAGATGAAAGACTACCTACACGATCTCATTGCCCAGGGATGGGTTCAGAAGTCAAACTCACCGTATTCCTCACCTGTAGTTTGTGTCCGAAAAAAGGATGGTAGTTTACGGTTGTGTATCGACTACCGGGGATTGAATCAGAAGACAAATCCTGACCGACAACCCATTCCACGCGTTCAAGACATCATGGACAGTCTTGGAGGAAACACCTGGTTCTCGTTACTCGACCAAGGGAAAGCATATCACCAGGGTTTCATGGCCAAAGAGAGTAGACCCATGACGGCTTTCGTGACACCATGGGGACTCTATGAGTTGATCCGTATCCCTTTTGGTCTAATGAACGCTCCCGCAGCTTTCCAACGCTGCATGGAAGAGTGCTTGGAAGATCTCAGAGACAACTGCTGTGTCCCCTACCTTGACGACACACTAGTGTTCAGTAAATCCTTCGAAGACCATGTCAAAGATGTGTGAAAAGTCCTACAGCATCTGAGGCATTATGGAATTAAACTCAAGCCTAGCAAATGTGAGGTGTTTAAACGGGAAGTACGTTATTTGGGAAGGATTGTGTCCACGGAGGGCAGTAAAATGGATCCTGCGGACACTGCAGCCGTAAGAGCCCTGAAAGAGAAAAGACCCAGCACGGTGGGACAGCTGAGAGCGGTACTCTGCCTGTTGAGTTATTATAGGCAGTATATTCAAGACTTCTCCAAGATTGCGGGACCTCTCTACGACTTGCTGAAAGGAGCAGCTGAGGCTAAGGAAGGGGGACGTAAGGTAGCTGCAAGTAAATCGATAAAGAGCTAAAAAAAGAGGAGTACCTTCTCAGAAGCCCATTCTATGGTTGGAACATCATCAGCAGAGGTTGGAGAAATTAATAGACTGCTTGACAGAACATCCAATCCTGGGATTTCCTGATTTTTCAAAGCCGTTCATACTCCATACGGATGCCTCAAACCTGGGACTTGGTGCTGTTCTGTACCAAAGGCAAGAGGGGAAACTTAGAGTCATTGCATATGGATCACGCACACTGACAGCCGCTGAACGAAACTACCATCTTCATTCAGGGAAATTGGAGTTTCTAGCGTTGAAGTAGTCGGTCACAGAGAAGTTTCGCGATTACCTGTATTACGCACCCACCTTCACCGTATATAGCGACAATAACCCGCTAACCTATGTACTAACTAGTGCCAAACTCAACGCGACTGGATGCAGATGGGTGGCAGAGCTCGCGGACTTCCACTTCACAATTAAATACCGCCCTGGAAAAGACAACATTGATGCAGACAGTTTATCCTGTATGCCATTGGACATCGAAACAATGATGGAGCAGTGTACGAAGGAACTCACGTCTGATTGTGTTGAGGCAACCGTGCAGGCAATAGAAGCGCAAGATCTGACCATGTCATGGACAGCCATGACCTCACTCCATAACCCAACAGAGAATGCAGAGTCAAGTGAGACCTACTCTACTGATGAGATACGACAGGCACAGAGAGAAGACCCCTACATTGGACCAGTAGTACAATGTAAGTTGGCTGGTGAAAAACCCTCCAAACACCTACTGAAAATTTTAAGTACACAGAGTAAGAGCTTGCTGCGCCACTGGGACAAGCTTTCATTAGGAGAGGATGGAGTCCTTCGCAGGAAGACAGCTACCCGAACTCAGCTTGTGCTGCCAGAAAGATACAAACAACGTGTCTTGCAGGAGTTACATAGTAAAATGGGGCATCAAGGTGTGGAAAGGACCATGTCCTTAGTGGGAGACAGGTTCTTCTTGCCAAAAATGCAGGGAGAAATTGAATATTTTGTGACCAAGTGTTGTACCTGTTTGAAACAGAAGAAGCCAAGTAAAGAAACCAGAGCACCACTTATGAATATTGTCACCACCCACCCATTTGAGCTCGTTTCTATTGACTTTTTGCACCTCGACAAGAGCAAAGGAGGATATGAATATATCCTGGTGATAGTTGATCACTTCACGAGGTTTGTACAAGCTTACGCCACCACATCGAAATCTGCCAAAACCGTTTCTGAACGAATCTTCAATGACTATGCACTGAAATTCAGATTTCCCAACAGGATTCATCATGACCAGGGAGCCGAGTTCGAAAATCAGTTGCTTTCTCAGTTAAAAAGGAATTGTGGAATGGCAGGATCGCAAACAACACCATACCACCCGCAAGGAAACGGGCAGGTGGAACGTTTCAATCGGACGTTGCTCCAGATGTTAAAGACCTTGACGGAAACACAGAAGTCTAACTGGAAGGAATCGTTGAACAAACTTACCTTCGCCTACAACAGTACACAATGTGAGGTAACTGGATTTTCGCCATTCTATCTTCTGTTCGGGCGTTCACCAAGACTACCTGTAGACTTGCTTTTTGGATTGGCACCAGAGGGAGGGACTGGGGACCACAAGGAATATGTAAAGAGATGGAATCAAGGAATGCGGGAAGCATATGAGATTGTCAAAGAAAACAGCAAAAAGGTGGCTGAGAGAAATAAAAGGAACCATGAAGGAAAAGTAAGGAGCTCTGTGTTGAACCCAGGAGATCGTGTTCTAGTGAGGAACCTCACACCTAGAGGAGGCACAGGGAAGCTGCGGAATCACTGGGAGGACGCGATACACACAGTTGTTCGCCGGGTGGGAGAAGAAGGCCCTGTCTATGAAGTGAAACCAGAACGAGGTAAAGGGAGATCAAGGGTTCTACACCGGAATCTCCTGCTACCATGTGATTACCTACCACTGGAATTGGAACTCCAACCACAGCCAAGAGTGAAAAGGAAAACATGGGGGCCAACCTCCATGGAAAGGCATGATCCTAGCTCAGAGGAAGAAGATGAAGAACGTGGCTACTATTACTTACCTGTGGTCCAGCATCAGCAACCTGTGGAGAGAAATGAAGGACTAGATGCAACAAATTTACCACTGGTCCAGCCTTGCGAAGTGGAGAAGGAAAGAAATGAGCGAGAAGGTGTGAGGGTGGAGGAACAACCTGCAGCTGATGTTGTAGCAGATGGACATGTACCCCCGAGTGAAGTTAATGATGAAGGAGAATAGTGGTGCAGATGGCCTAGGAGAGAGAGGAGACCACCAAAGACGTTTACCTATGACTACCTTGGTACTCCGGCATGCTATGGGGTAGAGCATTTAAACCCAGGAATGTTTCAGCCCATTCAATATGGGATGCAGAACTTACCCAATGGGCTCCCTCAGTACCGCCATATCAGCCAGTATATTTATACACATATAAAGACTTATATGCTTACTGAAGAGAATGAATAACAAGGTAAAAAGGAAGTGTCCATAAGGAAGACAAGAGACTATGCACTTCCCAAAATAGACCCTTTATTGACGAACTGTAGATACAGTAAAACGCAGTACATACACTTAGAACTTAGAACAGATGGATAAAACATCAACTGTGAAGAAGAAAAAAAGGGTGTAATGTCGGGACGACATTTATTTTTGAAGGGGAGAGTGTGGTGATTTGGAAAAAAAGGGAAAATAATAATAAATAAATTATGTTAGAGTAACACTGAACTTAAAACAAGTGAATGCATCTTTTTGAATGCACTTTATAGGGTCTTATCTGTGACGATTAATGTTCCCTGCTCAGCCTTGAATGATTCACTGATTGCTTGATTGGTTTTCCCTGGGAAGTGTTCACCTGTTTGGGGAGGGGGCGCGCTGCTCAGAAAATACAGAGACTCTGATGGTGAAGCAGCAGCTCTGTGTCCTGTGTTTTATTAACTATTCACATCTCCCCTCATCAGGCGGTGAGGGCACTACACAGCCGTTGTTTGCTGTTTTTCTTTGGACTTTGAGTATTCTTTTACAGAAATCTAAATGTAGAGTTTCAATTGGATGTTTTTCCCAATTTACAAAGTCAAATTTTATAGAAGGACCCACACCGCACTGCCATATAAAACAATTGGTTCAATTACTGCTTTGAAAAGTTTGAGACAAATTTGCACTGGGATGTCAATTTTAATGGATCTTTTTATGTGAATGTGTGTGTTGGTCCCTGAGATCTGGAGCGTTTCTAGAACATCATGACTCTAGTTTTTTGGAGGTTGACCGTCAGGGCCCAGGACTGACAGAAATCCTCCAGCAGATTCAGGCTGTCCTGAAGCCCATCTTCAGTGAGCAACAGGAGGACCAGGTCATCTGCGTAGAGAAGACACTTTATTTCTGTCACGTAGAGTGAGACCTTGAATGGGAGCATATTCTAAAGCATTGGCCAATTGGTTGATGTAAATGTTGAAGAGGGTGGGGCTTAAACTGCATCGCTGTAACACTCCACGTCTCTGGGGAAAAATGTACTTCTTTGTTTTCCAATTTTAACCGCACATTGGCTAATTGTGTACTTGGATTTGATCAAATCATAGAATACCCCCCCCTATTCCACTGTCAATTAGTTTTAGGTATAATCCTTCCCAAATCCCAAAGACTGAGTCAAACGCTTTTTTTAAATCAATAAAACAGGAAAAAATTAATTTGTTTTGATGTACAAAATTATCAGTTAGTGTTTGTAATGCAAAAATGTGATCAGAAGTTCGACATTTTGGGAGAAAGCCAATTTGGCATCTACTCAAGGCATTGTGCTTCATAAGGAAGTGTAGCAGTCTGGTGTTTAAGATGCTACAGAGCACCTTCCCCAGGTTACTGTTCACACAGATGCCTCGGTAGTTGTTGGGGTCTAGTTTATATCCGTTCTTGTGAATGGGGCTGATGAGGCCCTTGTTCCAGATCTCAGGGAAGAACCCGACACACAGAACATCATTGAACAGTTTTAGCATGGCCAGTTTGAAGCGTTGATCTGTGTGTTTCAGCATCTCGTTCAGGATGCTGTCGACACCACAGGCTTTCTTGGGCTCAAGGACCCATAGTTTGTCTTCCAATTCTTTCATTGTTATGGGAAAATCTAAGGAGTTTTGATTCGCTTTAATCGATCTTTCCAAATTGTCTAGTTTATTAATTATTTCATTTTGATTAGAATTTTGAATTTCGGTTGGGCTATATAATTATTGGAAATTATTTTTCCATATCGCTCCATCTTGGATAGCCAGATCTTCTTGATTTGATTTGTGTAGTAATTTCAATTTCTGCAGAATTTCCAAGTCCTGCAGAAATTGGGCTGTTTTCCGGCGGAGTGTGGTTTTGTATTGCCTTGGTGCCTCGCAGTAAAGAAGACGGAGGTCCTGGTTTTCTGGTTGACAGTGTTTTTGGTCTGATTTATTTTTTTGTTTTTTTCTCAGAGCCTTAAAGTCTGAATCAAACCATCTAGAATTGTCATATCACTTCTTTGTGCTGTCTTGTAGAATATGTAATTTATATATTTCACTGCTTGATTGATGCCGAATTGATTTTTAGGGTATTCCTGTATTTGAAAAGAATGTAAGAGGGACTGTATTTCTGAAGAGACAATATCATTTATGTAATTACTCATACTGTTTTCTGTCCATTTGAATTACATAATTTTGATAATTTGATATGGTGTCCTAATTGGTGTGGGTGATGTTTCAGATTGTTTTATAAAGAGTGAGATTTGGCTGTTGTCTGAGAAAGGTTTCAGGGGTTTGACTGTGAATGCTCTCAAAGAGGAACAGTCCAGATCTGTGATGATATAATCTACAGTGCTGTTACCAAGAGCTGAGCTTTAGGTGTATCGGCCGAGAGAATCTCCTCGCTGTCTTCCATTGACGATGTACAGAGCCAGGTTCTGGCAGAGCTGCAGCAGCTGCCGTCCGTGAGAATTCACCTGCGGATCACAGTTCTGTCTGGGGGGGTGGGAAGGAAACAATCTGTTATTGGTGGTAATGAATCTGGTGCCTTGTGATGCTATGAAATCTAATTTGTCACTGGTTCTAGAATTGAAGTCACCCATGCATGACACACAGGAAGACAGGCTGAGATGTTGATATAATGCCTTTTTTATTTTCAGCCACATGTGGTACTGTTCACCTTTGACTAATTCTATGGCCAGTTCAGATTTAGTCCAGATTATTATCCCTCCTGAATCTATTCCCTGTGACTGAAGACTTCAGACCTTGAATATTCCATAAGGAGATGCTAAGTGATTTCATCATAAAAGAAACATAATCTAGAGCAAGGATCCTCAAATCTGGACCATTCCTGCAGACTTTAGCTCTAACCCTAATCAAACACAACTGAACATGCTAATCAGAGTCTTCAAGATCATTAGAAAAGCACAGGTAGGTGAGTTTGATCAGGGTTGGAGATAAACTCTGCAGCAGATTGGACCTCCAGAGAAATATTTGAGGAACCCTGGTCGATAGAGTTTGTTTGCCATTTTGAGAAAAAGAGAAAGAAAAAAAAGAGCAAACACATAACAGATTGTATGCAACAGTAAAATACAGATTATGTGAGTAATGTGGAACATCAACTAATTGTAATTGTGAAGCTCAGCGCTGGCCGGGTTTACTCCTCCACTGACGGCCTGGGTCGTCTCTGTCTCTCTGGCTCAGGTGGGGTCAGCGGTGGAGGAGCTGTGGGGCTCTCTCTCTCTCTCTCTCTCACTCACTCACTCAGTCATACATGCTCAGGGTAAGTACTGTAATCCTACTGTATGTGTACAGTATGTATATTGAGCACTGCTGTTCAGTTGGATGGTTTGGGGCAAAATAAATTTTTATTTTTGATACATTTGTATTTTTGTGCTGGTCAATTATGAACAATAGGTAAAATTGAATTGCTAGCAAAAACTTGGGTGCTGCAAATTGCCCCTTCCCTTTGACTTGCTCCTCCCCTTGATTGACTCCACCCCCTTTCGTGGCCCCTCCCCTAATCTCACTCCAAACTTTCGCTTTAACTAGAGCCCTGTTAAATATATACAGGTGCTGGTCATATAATTAGAATATCATCAAAAAGTTGATTTATTTCACAAATTCCATTCAAAAAGTGAAACTTGTATAATGTATACATTCATTCCACATAGACTGATATATTTCAAGTGTTTATTTCTTTTAATTTTGATGATTATAAGTGACAACTAATGAAAACCCCAAATTCAGTATCTCAGAAAATTAGAATATTGTGAAAAGGTTCAATATTTCAATATTGAACTCTACCTCTCATTCCATCCTGATGATCTGACGATAGCTGCTCGCATCTCAGCATGTCTAGTGGACATTTCTAGCTGGATGAAGGACCATCACCTTCAACTAAACCTAGCTAAGACAGAACTGCTTGTTGTTTCAGCAAACCCATCGTTTCATCACAATTTCACCTTCCAATTAGGCTCATCAACCATAGCTCCTTCAAAAACAGCCAGAAACCTTGGAGTTGTGATTGATGATAAGCTGAATTTCACAGACCACATTACTAAAACTGCCCGGTCCTGTAGATTTGCATTATATAATATTAAGAAGATCAGGCCCTTTCTCTCGGAACATGCAACACAACTCCTTGTTCAGGCTCTTGTTCTGTCCAGACTTGACTATTGCAATGCTCTCTTGGCAGGTCTTCCAGCCAGTTCCATCAAACCTCTACAATTAATCCAAAACGCTGCTGCAAGATTAATCTTTAATGAGCCGAAAAGAACGCACGTCACACCTCTGTTCATCAATTTGCACTGGCTACCAATAGCTGCTCGCATTAAATTCAAGGCATTAATGTTTGCCTACAGAACCACCTCTGGCTCTGCACCCCTTTACCTAAATTCATTACTTCAGACTTATGTGCCCTCTAGAAGCTTGCGTTCTGCAAGTGAACGACGCATTACTGTACCATCCCAAAGAGGCACACAATTCCTTTCACTGACTTTTTCATTAACTGTTCCCATCTGGTGGAATGACCTCCCTAACTCAATCCGAGCAGCTGAATCCTTACCCATCTTCAAGAAACGGCTAAAAACACATCTCTTCCATCTTTATTTGACCCTCTAACTCTAGCACTCTCTATTCTAAATGTATTTTATCTAATCTGTCTTCTTTTTATTTAAAAAAAACACAAACATTTGACCCTCTATCAATTGCATATTTATTCTCTAACTGCTAGCTTTTCTTGTAAAACTAACACTAAGTTTAATGTTTCTATATTTTACATACTAGTTAAAAAAAAAAATATCTTTCCTACGTGTACTGCGTTAGGCAAACCAGGACTTGTAATGGCACTTGCATGTTATTGCTCTTTTGTTGGTTTTGATTGCTTCTATAATGTCCTCATTTGTAAGTCGCTTTGGATAAAAGCGTCTGCTAAATGACTAAATAAATAAATAAATAAATATTGAAGACACCTGGTGCCACATTCTAATCAGCTAATCAACTCAAAACACCTGCAAAGGCCTTTAAATGGTCTCTCAGTCTAGTTCTGTAGGCTACACAATCATGGGGAAGACTGCTGACTTGACAGTTGTCCAAAAGACGACTATTGACACCTTGCACAAGGAGGGCAAGACACAAAAGGTCATTGCAAAAGAGGCTGGCTGTTTACAGAGCTCTGTGTCCAAGCACATTAATAGAGAGGCGAAGGGAAGGAAAAGATGTGGTAGAAAAAAAGTGTACAAGCAATAGGGATAACCGCACCCTGGACAGGATTGTGAAACAAAACCCATTCAAAAATGTGGGGGAGATTCACAAAGAGCGGACTGCAGCTGGAGTCAGTGCCAAGAACCACTACGCACAGACGTATGCAAGACATGGGTTTCAGCTGTCGCATTCCTTGTGTCAAGCCACTCTTGAACAACAGACAGCGTCAGAAGCGTCTCGCCTGGGCTAAAGACAAAAAGGACTGGACTGCTGCTGAGTGGTCCAAAGTTATGTTCTCTGATGAAAGTAAATTTTGCATTTCCTTTGGAAATCAGGGTCACATAGTCTGGAGGAAGAGAGGAGAGGCACAGAATCCACGTTGCTTGAGGTCCAGTGTAAAGTTTCCACAGTCAGTGATGGTTTGGGGTGCCATGTCATTTGCTGGTGTTGGTCCACTGTGTTTTCTGAGGTCCAAGGTCAACACAGCCGTATACCAGGAAGTTTTAGAGCACTTCATGCTTCCTGCTGCTGACCAAATTTATGGAGATGCAGATTTCATTTTCCAACAGGACTTGGCACCTGCACACAGTGCCAAAGCTACCAGTACCTGGTTTAAGGACCATGGTATCCCTGTTCTTAATTGGCCAGCAAACTCGCCTGACCGTAACCCCATAGAAAATCTATGGGGTATTGTGAAGAGGAAGATGCGATATGCCAGACCCAACAATGAAGAAGAGCTGAAGGCCACTATCAGAGCAACCTGGGCTCTCATAACACCTGAGCAGTGCCACAGACTCCATGCCACGCCACATTGCTGCAGTAATTCAAGCAAAAGGAGCCCCAACTAAGTATTGAGTGCTGTACATGTTCATACTTTTCAGTTGGCCAAGATTTCTAAAAATCCTTTCTTTGTGTTGGTCTTAAGTAATATTCTAATTTTCTGAGATACTGAATTTGGGGTTTTCATTAGTTGTCACTTATAATCATCAAAATTAAAAGAAATAAACACTTGAAATATATCAGTCTGTGTGGAATGAATGTATACATTATACAAGTTTCACTTTTTGAATGTAATTTGTGAAATAAATCAACTTTTTGATGATATTCTAATTATATGACCAGCACCTGTGTATATATATATGTTACACCCCCTCCCGGGTCCATACCACCACAACTCGTTCGTGTTCCGAGCAGGTCTCAAACCCAGGATTCCGGCGCGGGAGGTGGGCGCTCTAACAAGGAACGCCAAAGGCTACAGCGTCAGTCGCTAGAGCGCCTCTTTTTGAGGTCAGGAGAGTGAGGTTTACACACAGCCCTTACTGGCATACATCCGTTACACTCACCCCCCTAAACCTCACTCTCGTCCTGGTCACGGCACCAATGTTACACCCCCCTCCCGGGTCCATACCACCACAACTCGTTCGTGTTCCGAGCGGGTCTCGAACCCGGGATTCTGTCGCGGGAGGCGGGCGCTCTAACAAGGAACGCCAAAGGCTACAGCCTTTAGCATCAGTCGCTAGAGCGCCTCTTTTTGAGGTCAGGAGAGTGAGGTTTACACACAGCCCTTACTGGCATACATCCGTTACATAGATATATATATAATGTAATTTATATATATAAATGACTACTCTAAAATATTTTGACATGTTTTTAAAGATGAAGTCTCTCTATGTTGATTCTTCATATACTCAAACCAGAGGATGAAATACATGTTTAAACAGCTCAACACTGCACATATTGCAAAGAATTCAGCATCTTTCTGCAATTTAATTTATTTTAGAAATGACCTTCCATCGTTCAGTTGTTTCTGTGTGTATTCAGAGGAAGCAGATGTAGATCTTTGGTTTGCCTGTGAACTCGAGATGGCGCCACTTCCTCTCATTAAGAACAAGAGGTTTCAGGTCGCTTCACACATCACAAGTAGATTTGCACATCCACACATACAAACACATACACAACATATAGCCATGACCCAAAACACATTTGAAACAGACATGTTTTAGCTGACTGAGGAAAGGGCGCGGAGATGAAGGGGTGATAAGTTCCACACTCGGCTCATGTCAAGCTGATCTCTGATCAGTTTCCGGAGTAAAACACTCGAGATGCTCCACACAGAGCAGCTGCCGCTATTGGCTGCTTCCCTCTGACGTCACGGCACCGTCGCGTTTCTGTCACGTCTCGTCTCAGTGGCTTCTGTGCGCGCTTCTGAGAGAGAAGCTCCTCGAGCAGGAGCCCACGCGTTTGGACCGAACGCAGACTGTTGTTCAGAAGTGGTAAGTCACTTTGCATTATATAAACTGCGTTAGCATGACCGTTTTGAAACAATATAACTATTCTGCTGCACGGACTAAAGCAACACCTAGTTTAATTTAGGTGATAATTTAATAAGGTCAATGCATTTGATTAAATAGATTTTTTTTTTTTTTTAAATGTTGAGAAATTTTCTGGATAAAACTGTTATTTATGTGTGTTTTATTATTTTCTCCTGAATGTCCTTATTATTCTGATGCGTTCATCTAAAACTTGTCCGTGATGCTACTGGAGAGAGAAAGTGTGCGTGTGCGTGTGCGTGTGCGTGTGCGTGTGCGTGTGCGTGTGTGTGCGTGTGCGTGTGCGTGTGTGTGTGTGTGTGTGTGTGTGTGTGTGTGTGTGTGTGTGTGTGTGTGTGTGTTTTCAACATAATAGTAATAATCAGAAATGTTCCTTGAGCAGAAAATCAGCATATTTTTTTTTGCCTTTATTTAACCAGGAGAGAACCTCACTGAGATTAAAAATCTCTTTTCCAGGAGTGTCCTGGTCAAGATAGGCGGCCCAGTTATACAAATACACGTACAACAAAAAACACTACATCACAACAATAAAATATAGCATTAGAAGCATTTGCAAATCATTAAATCATTTTCTATTGCACGCAAAAGTGTTTTAAATTTACTAAGAGACACCAACTGACTTAGCTGCAGTTTCATTTGAAGAGAGTTCCAGTCTGACGGTGCAGCATATTCAAATACAGTTTTACCTAAATTAGTTCGTGCTGAAGGTACATAAAGATTATAAAAAGATTGGGAACGCAATGAATAGTTAAGAACCACTTTTTGGTGAATCAAACAACAGAGATAGGATGGCAAAAAACCCAGAATAGATTTGTAAATCAATAAATACCAATGCATTTGCCTTCGAACAGCAAGTGAAGACCAGGCAACTCTATTATATAGTATACAATGATGTGTAGAAAATTTACAATCCGTAATAAATCTTAAAGCACCATGATACACAGCTTCCAGAGAGGCAAGAAGATAAGAAGAGGCATGCTGATACACCACGTCCCCATAGTCAAGAATCGGTAAAAAAGTTCCAGACACAAGCTTCTTCCTTGCATTAAATGAAAAGCAAGACTTGTTTCTGAAATAAAATCCTAGCTGCTTCTTCAACTTTAATCGCAGATAATTAATGTATGAATCAAAACGTAGTTTGTTATCAATTATGATGCCCAGATACTTATACTCTGACACTAATGCGATCAATTTTCCTTGCAGAGTTCGGAGAACAACAGAACCATCCAAAGAATTTCTAGAGTTTGATAACCACATAAATTTTGTTTTCTCAACATTTAAGACCAACTTCAAAGTAAAAAATCTTGCTTGAATAATATCAAACACTGATTGTAAGTCAACCAAAGCTTGTTGTTTTGTAGGAGCAGAACAATAGATGACAGTGTCGTCGGCATAAAAGTGGAACCTTGCATTATCAATGTTAACGTCTAAACAATTTATATATATAATAAATAATAATGGCCCCAATACAGATCCTTGGGGAACTCCCGTACCCACTCCCAATAGGTCTGATTTGATGCCTTCCACTTGCACGCATTGAGTTCTTCCCTTTAAATAAGTATTAAACCACAAAACTACATTGTCCGATAGACCAACACTTCTAAGCCTATCTAACAAAATATTGTGGTTCACAGTATCAAATGCCTTAGTTAAATCAATAAAAAGACATGCACAATGGTGTTTTCCATCTAGGGACCTCACAAGATCATTTAAAACTTTTAAAACAGCCGTAATAGTGCTGTGTTTTTTACGAAATCCTGATTGGTCGATAGACAAAAGTTTATGAGAGTGTAAATACTGTGTCAATTGTTTACTGATAAAACTTTCCAAAAGTTTTGACAAGATACATAACTTTGAAATAGGTCTATAGTTATCTAATATAGTAGGGACGCCCCCTTTCAACAGAGGAACAACAAAAGCAGACTTCCAGATCTGAGGAATTTCCTTGGTTGTTAGGGAAAGATTAAACAGATATGACAATGGTTGTGAAATAATGTTAGCCGCTAATTTTAAAAACAATGGTTCAATAAGATCAGGACCTGATGATTTATTCACATCTAGATTCTGTAATGCAGAGCAGACATCAGAAGTTGTAATATGATTAAAAACGAACTCTGTTGTCCATAGATGCCGCTCTGCATTAAGAAATTCAGAATTTACAGTAGTATAATTATTAGTCTGAAACAATGACCCTGATTCAGTAAAGTGGCTATTAAAACAATTGAGCATTTGTAATTTATCCACTATTTTAATACCATCCTTTGTTATGCAATTGGGAAGAGCTGAAACAGATCTATTACCAGTCAAAAACTTTATATTTTTCCAGAACTTACTTGCATTTGTTGATTTCTTCATTTTATCAAGAAAATACTCTGATTTTGCCTTTCTGATCATAACTGTACATTTGTTACGAAGCTGTTTAAAATACAACCAATCAGGATTTAAGTTGGTTTGTCTGGCCTTAGCCCATGCAGCATCCCGCTCATGAATAAGGTCAGACAGTGCAGTTGAAAACCATGGATTATCTCGGCATTTAACTCTAATTTTTTTTAAAGGAGCATGCTTATTAATAATCAGAATAAAATTATCATAAAAATAATTCCAAGTACTTTCAATATCTGGGATTAACGTAATTTGTTCCCAATCAAATTGTGCAAGGTCGAATAAAAAACCTTGTATATTAAAGTGTTTCATACAGCGTTTGGTGATAATTCGTGGTTTCTGCTTAAACATTTTTATATCTCTTACTACTGCAACAACACAATGATCACTAATATCATTTGCAAATATGGAAGCTAGAGAATATTTATGAGGGGCATTTGTGAGAACAAGATCTAATAATGTGGATTTTTCTGGAAACTTCGAGTTAGGTCTTGTTGGTTTATCTACCAATTGAAAAAGATTATAAGTATCACAAAACGCTTTGAAACCACCAGATACTGGAAGCAACCAATTTAAATTAAAATCACCCATTAATATCAATTCTTTATAATTCAAGGAGGCCAGTGAATTCGTCAAAGAGGTCAAGGTATTACTAGTAGCCGATGGAGGTCTATAACAACCTACTATAGTAAGTTGACATGTCTTTGAAGCAGACAGATTAAGAGCTAATAGTTCATGCTGTTTAGCTATCGATTCTGAAAGTAGCATGGTAGTCTCAAAGCATTTTTTAACGTAAATTACGACCCCCCCACCCCTTTTTGGTCTATCCGCTCTAAAAACATTATAACCACTAATGCTGATCTCTTTATCTAAAATAGTTTTGTTGAGCCAAGATTCAGATATTATTATAACATCCGCATTTGTATTTCTTGCCCAGATATGAACCATGTCCATATTAGAATGATTTCTGAAGATGACACTGAAGACAAGAGTAATGATGCTGAAAATACAGCTTTGATCACATAAATAAATTACAGTTTAACACCTATTCACACAGAAAACAGTTATTTTAAAAAGTAAAAATATTTCAGAATGTTACTGTTTTTGCTGTACTTTGGATCAAATAAATGGAGGCTTTCACAAATGAACAATCTTACTGTTCCAAAACTGTTGACTGTAGTGTGTATATTGTCATACTCTGAGCACATCTGACTGCTCCTCACTGGTAAAAAAAGGCTTTCTAATAAATCAGAAGCTGTTGTTTATATAGATAGTGTTCTGCAGATGTTTGTGTGAGGGGGAGTTCAGGGGTAGGGTTTGGTTAGCTGATGTAAAATATCATTAACCTGATAGAAAATCAGTGGAAGTCTATGCAGTGTCCTCACTACACTCTTAAAAATAAAGCTGCTTCACGATGCCATATAATAACCCTTTTGTCTAAACTGTTCTTTAAAGAACCTTGGGCTGAATAGTTCTTTGTGGAACCAAACATGATTCTTCTATGGCATCGCTGTGAAAAACTTTTAATCACCTTTATTTTTAAGATTGTAAGATAGACAAACAAACATGTGTCTGTGTGTGTGTCAGTGTGTGTGTGTGTGTGTGTGTGTGTGTGTGTGTGTGTGTGTGTGTGTGTGTGTGTGTGTGTGTGTGTGTGTGTGTGTGTGTGTGTGTGTGTGTGTGTGTGTGTGTGAGTGTGTGTGTGTGTGTGTGTGTGTGTGTGTGTGTGTGTGTGTGTGTGTGTGTGTGTGTGTGTGTGTGTGTGTGTGTGAGTGTGTGTGTGTGTGTGTGTGTGTGTGTGTGTGTGTGTGTGTGTGTGTGTGTGTGTGTGCAGTGATTTTATTGACCGGCTCTTGTATGCAGCAGTGTGTCTCTTGTATGAAGTCTGTTCCCGTATGATTATCGTATTATGCTTATGTTTGTTAAGGCGAGTGGTCTGATGCTCCATCTGCTTGCTATAAAAACAGCATTATCCCATCATAATTACAGGGTTTGTCACAGACCAGTGTTTCTGAGATACAAAAATAAGTAGCTGAGAAAGTCTGACATGCTTCGGCGGGGCACCAGACCTCGTCTTCCCCTCAGCTGATGATCTGATGATCTCCAGAAACACTGAGGCAGTGCCGAACCTAGATTTATGGGGGCCCTATGCAGAGCGGGGCGGGAGGGGGGGGGGGGTTGTGTGTGGTTGGGACGAAAGAATGGATGCAACGCATTTGTCCGTGTTTCACTCGGGTGTGTCTCATTCATCCTTAAAAGTGAAGCTGTGGGCTCTTTGATCGACCCCTGGTGCAGTGCAGGTCATAAACCCCGCCCTCTCCTTGTAAACGAATGGGACTTCAGTCAAAATATAAAAATGAATTACACTTCCTATACAATTTTACAAAATATGGTTTTGGTCATTTAAGGTAGTTGTTATCACGCTGATATATGTTCAATTGTTTTTGTGATAAGTTTGATTTTAGCTAGTAATTTGATGCTATAAAAACGGGCCGTGTTGTTATGGCTGATAGTGTCTGCGGGAGTTTGATTCCGCAGCTCCACCTCACGACACTACTGCACAGACTTGGGCTCCAAACGAATCTCTACTGCGCAGACTTGGGCTCCAAACGAATCTCTGCTGCGCAGACTCTGGCTCCAAACAAATCTCTACTGCGCTGACTCTGGCTCCAAACGAATCTCTACTGCGCAGACTCTGGCTCCAAACGAATCGCTACTGCGCAGACTCTGGCTCCAAATGAATCTCTACAGCGCAGACTCTGGCTCCAAAAGAATCTCTACTGTGCAGACTCGGGTTCCAAACGAATCTCTACTGCGCAGACTTGGGCTACTGCTCAGACTCGGGTTCCAAACGAATCTCTACTGTGCTGACTCGGGCTCCAAACGAATCTCTAATGCACAGACTCGGGCTCCAAACGAATCTCTACTGCTCAGGGCTCTTCTGCCATTGTCTTGTCTGTCTCGCCTCACTCTTCTTGTATGTTTCACCTCACTCTTCTTGTCTGTCTCACCTCACTCTTCTTGTATGTTTAACCTCACTCTTCTTGTCTATCTTGCCTCACTCTTCTTGTATGTTTAACCTCACTCATCGTGTCTATCTTGCCTCACTCTTCTTGTATGTTTAACCTCACTCTTCTTGTCTCTCGCCTCACTCTTCTTGTCTGTTTTGTCTCACTCTTCTTGTCTGTCTCACCTCACTTCTCTTGTCTGTCTCATCGCACTCTTCTTGTCTGTCTTGTATGTCTCGCCTCACTCTACCTCCCTCTTTTTGTCAGTCTCACCTCACTCTTCCTGTCAGTCTCACCTCACTCTTTTTGTCAGTCTCGTCTCACTATTAATTTCTGCCTCACCTCACTCTTCTTGTCAGTCTCACCTCACTCTTCTTGTCAGTCTCACCTCACTTTTATTGTCAGTCTCACCTCACTCTTATTGTCTGCCTCACCTCACTCTTCTTATCTGCCTCACCTCACTCTTCTTGTCTGTCTCACCTCACTCTTATTGTCTGCCTCACCTCACTCTCCTTGTCAGTCTTGTCTCACTCTCCTTGTCAGTCTTGCCTCACTCTTCTTGTATGTCTCGCCTCACTCTCCTTGTCAGTCTTGTCTCACTATTAATTTATGCCTCACCTCACTCTTCTTGCCAGTCTCACCTCACTCTTCTTGTCAGTCTCACCTCACTTTTCTTGTCAGTCTCACCTCACTCTCATTGTCTGCCTCACCTCACTCTTATTGTCTTGTCTCGCCTCACTCTTCTTTTCTGTCTCACCTCACTCTTCTTGTCTGTCTAAAATCACTCTTATTGTCTGCCTCACCTCACTCTCCTTGTCAGTCTCACCTCACTCTCCTTGTCAGTCTCGCCTCACTTTCCTTGTCAGTCTCGCCTCACTCTCCTTGTCAGTCTCGCCTCACTCTCCGTGTCTGTATCGCCTCACTCTCCTTGTCTGTCTCTTCTTGTCAGTCTTGCCTCACTCTTTTTGTCAGTCTCGCCTCACTCTTCTTGTCAGTCTCACCTCACTCTTCTTGTCTGTCTCAACTTACTCTTCTTGTCTGTCTCACCTCACTCTTCTTGTATGTTTAACCTCACTCTTCTTGTTTATCTTGCCTCACTCTTCTTGTATGTTTAACCTCACTCCTCTTGTCTATCTTGCCTCACTCTTCTTGTATGTTTATCGCCTCACCTCACTCTTCTTGTATATCGTCTCACTCTTATTGTCAGTCTTGTTTTGTCTCACTCTTCTTGTATGTCTTTCACCTCACTTCTCTTGCCTGTCTCATCTCACTCTTCTTGTCAGTCTTGTCTGTCAGCCCTCGCCTCACTCTCACCTCCCTCTTTTTGTCACCTCACTCTTCTTGTCTCACAGTAGTGCCTCACTCTTCCTGTCAGTCTCGCCTCACTCTTCTTGTCAGGGGGGGGGGTGAGGGATGTCTCGTCTCACTATTAATTTCTGTCTCCACCTCACTACTTCTTGTCAGTCTCACCTCACTCTTCTTGTAAGTTGTTAAATTTAGTTTGAAGGGTTATGTTTTTGCTCACCTCACTTTTCTTGTCAGTCTCACCTCACTCTTATTGTCTGCCTCACCTCACTCTTCTTGTCTGTCTGTCTGTCTCACCTCACTCTTATTGTCTGCCTCACCTCACTCTTCTTGTATGTCTCACCTCACTCTTCTTGTCTGTCTCACCTCACTCTTATTGTCTGCTTTTGTCTGCTGTTGTGTTTGTTCACCTCACTCTCTTGTGCTGAAAGGGAGTGCTCACTCTCCTTGTCAGTCTCGCCTCACTCTCCTTGTCTGTCTCGCCTCACTCTCCTTGTCTGTCTCATCTCACTCTTCTTGTCTGTCTTGTCTGTCTCACCTCACTCCACCTCCCTCTTTTTGTCAGTCTCACCTCACTCTTCCTGTCAGTCTCGCCTCACTCTTCTTGTCAGTCTCGTCTCACTATTAATTTCTGCCTCACCTCACTCTTCTTGTCAGTCTCACCTCACTCTTCTTGTCAGTCTCACCTCACTCTTCTTGTCAGTCTCACCTCACTTTTCTTGTCAGTCTCACCTCACTCTTATTGTCTGCCTCACCTCACTCTTCTTGTCTGCCTCACCTCACTCTTATTGTCTGTCTCACCTCACTCTTATTGTCTGTCTCACCTCACTCTCCTTGTCAGTCTCGCCTCACTCTCCTTGTCAGTCTCGCCTCACTCTCCTTGTCAGTTTCGTCTCACTCTCCTTGTCAGTCTTGCCTCACTCTCATTGTCAGTCTTGCCTCACTCTCCTTGTCAGTCTCACTCTTCTTGTTCTTTGCCTCCACGCCTCATCTCCTTGTCTGCCTCTTCTTGTCAGTCTCGCCTCACTCTTCTTGTCAGTCTTGCCTTAGCCGTCTTCTTGTCTGTCTCAACTCACTCTTCTTGTCTGTCTCAACTTACTCTTCTTGTCTGCCTCACCTCACTCTTCTTGTCTGCCTCAACTTTCTTGTCAAACACCTCAGTTTTCTTGTCATTCAGACTCTTCTTGTCTGTCTCGCCTAACTCCAGTTTCACAAAGTTACAAAGAAAGAACGACAAGTGAACATCAGAATGTTTGAAATAAGTTATATATTTGTTTTTGCAAAATATGTGTATTTTATTCCATGCTAAGTATAGTGTATATATTTGAGTGTCTGAAACCGGAAATATGCATTATGCAGTGAAAACACCCGTGGGCCTCGAGGTCTTCTCCAGTATCTGTCCTAAAAGATCCAGACAGGTTTTGTCTGCTGTTGTGTTTGTTCAGGAGCGTGGCATTAGTCTTGTGAATGTAGAAGCTGAAAGGGAGTGCAGCAGAGACGTGTGTTGATTGACAGCAGCACATATGTGTGTTTATTGGCCCCATTTGAGAGAAAGCTGTGAGCTACAAAGACTAGTCCTCCGCTGTTATGACCTCCGACTGCTTCGTGATGCTTTATGAACAGTAGTGATTAAAAGGCGTGGATGCAGTGGTTTTATGCATTTGTGGGAGTTTTCCTTTCAGATTAAACTTTCAGATGCTTTGCGATGTGTAAAGAAATGTTTGTATGCTCCAGTGTGATCAGCCCTGTTACTCTCACACAAACACACAGTTGTGCACAGTAGTGCCACACCATATGCACACAATGCACACTACATAGGGCACTAACTAGCATCTCATCTGTCCAGGGGCCAACGGCTAGTTCTTTGCCTCCACATGAATTAAACTGTGTATTATGCCTTATATGATACATATTGTTCACTGCATGATCAATCAGGATTAACTTTGAAACCAGTTACATTCAGAAATGACTAGTTTCACAAAGAATTACAAAGAATCGACAAGTGAACCCTCGTAAATAAGTTATATATTTAAAATATATTTATTCCATGCTAAGTATAGCTCAGATCTGTTAACATATTTACTGACATATCGCTCGAAATGTACTGTTATAAAAATTATAATTAAACTTTATTTGGAGTACTGCTTTTGCACAATGCACATTTTTCAATATTAAACCTAAAATGTGTTTTAATATCACTACTGATGAGGATTGTATGATCTCTGAATAATATTGCTCTTTAAATGCGAGATATTTAAAGTGTACTTAAAGTTAACTTGCAATAGTTCCACTTTAGCTCAATCAAATATACTTCAGTGTATCTTTAGTTGGACTTCTGCACAATTAAAGTGCATTAAGCACAAAATGAGTTGTTCCAGTTTAACAGACTTTAAGTATACCAGTTTAGTACACTAACTGCAGGATATTTTTATTAAGTACATAAATATGAAGATGTCTTTGAAGTGTACTTAGCATGAAATGAGTGTATTTCAAATACATTTGATTTTGGTGTATTTATTTTTCACTAGGGACAAATTGAATTAAACAAGAAATGTTAAAGTTTATAGACTGAAATAGTATTTTCTTGTAAGAATCATTGTTCACAATCATCATCGTTTCATTTACAAACTGATTTTTTTTTACAGTAGCATTGGCGTACATATTCTTAGTCTTCATCCAGAGCATAAACGTGTCTGTACATTAACATTTCCAATAAACCTTTAAGATAGTCATACTATTACAGTTCAGAGAGGAATATAGCAACCGCTCGTGTGCTGTACAGTCACAGTGAGTGTGTGTGAGTTTCGTCGCTCCTCTCTCAGATTAAGAGTGTAATGTTATATTTCTCCCCCGAGTGCTGGAGGGCTCTTTAAGTGGCACTAGACGTGTATCTGGTAGACACAACAGTGTTTTCCCACACGTCTGATGGACAGAAAATGTGTCTGGAGCATCAGAGCGCTGGCACCTGTGCTCACTTTCACTCAAACACTGCTCCTATCAACACCTGTTCCCATCAACTGTGCTGCTTTACAAGAGCCTCTCTGACCTCTCTGACCGCTCGCTCTCAGCCGAGGCTCTGGTTACTGTGGTGCGGTTCCAGACTCCAGAAACTACCATAGTAAATGTGCAGCGCGTTTCATGTAATTATTTTCTAGCAGTGTCACCGCTGTAAGAGCAGCAGACTCCAGCATTAGCAATGCAAACACTAAAATAACTCAAGTAACTATTAAAGCTTTAGAAATTACTTTTTAGTAGAGCTAAAGACACACATAATACATTATTCATTAGTTATGATTAAAAAGACAAGATATTTATTTGAAAGTGTATTTAATTAATGAAGAATATTGAGGCTTTTGAAAAGGCATAATTTAATATTGAATAATGAAGACCAGACTGGGAAGTGTATTATGGACAGTAGTGACAGTTCTGGAGCTGCCAGTTACTGTACAGCCACAGTGCATTTCACTTCACGCAGAGTTCGACTGTTTGATTGGTTTGGATGTTTGGGAAATGTCATGCAGAGCATGAATCTAATGTTTTTTTTTAGTTACTGTGATGCACCTAATTAAATACATCATCAATAAAAAAGGGGAAACCTTAGAAACATGACTTCAGATCTGTGTTGTACATTAGCGCTTTCTGGCTGAGAGCGTGCTTGTCTTGAGTTCTTCTGTGTCGGAGCGGAGGATGAGTTTATCAGGAGTTCAGAGGCATGTTTGTGGAGAGCTGTGTGAGTGCAGCTGTGTCACTTTAGCCCTCAGCGGTCAGATGCACACCAGAGAAGTTTCTGTGAGCATTCTTCTGCGCTGCTGCTCTCTGAGACACTGATGTTGGTCTGGATCTCACACATCAGTGTGGGTTTAATGGCTCTGAACTCTCAGGACAGTTTAGGCAGAAGCAGAAATGCTCCTATATCTGCTGTTGTTTGACTCGGACACAGCATCTCTCTCAGGTGTTCAAGTGTAATTAACAGTCTTTTACTGTTTCTGTAAAAAAAATATTATTCTGCACACAGGATTTAAAATGCAGAAAAAACTGTAATAGTGTGTAATATTATTACAAATTAAAATATAATTATTTAAAATGCCATTTATTTATGTGATTTTAATATTTTTGTGAAAAAAACATCTGAATTCTTTGATGCATTTGAAGCATGCATTTGAAATAGAAATCTTTTGTAACATTGCAAATTTACTTTACTGTCACTTTTGATCAATTTAATGTGTCGTTGATGAATAAAAGTCTTGCCACAAACTTTTGAATGGAAATATCTTATAGACATTAACATTGTCCGGTCGATGGTGAATAAAGGGCAATTTACGCATGTCTCCAGATGTGATACAGCTGTGTCAATTTTCAGCAATTCATCTGTTGTGGAGAAAAGTCTTTTCTGTCTTGGAAAATAATGCTCAGGAGGCAGAGGTCCAGAAGTCAAAATCAGACTTTATTGCAAGATGACAACAAAGGTGATGCCTGCAGAACACCTGCATCTTTCTTTGTCCACAATTTCGTTATCGGTTGCTGTCCAATAAGCATACAGACTATTCTTTGAAGCGTCATTCCCAGTACATTTCTGCACTTGTCTATTAGTTTTCCCAATGCTTTCTTTGTAGAAAACCACCTGCTTCACTCCACTTCCCGGAGACCTGAGGTTGCATTTTAGGATTTTAATGAGTTGTACACACATTATCTATCTCACATGGCATCTCCCATCTTCAGTAATCCTTCTGTGTTCTCTATATGAGCACAGTCACGTAGGCCATGAGGCCTTCAAATGCACACAGCTCCTGTATGAGGCAAACTTCTTCAATTGACCTATCGGTAAGCCCCTCCCCTCGAACGCAGACTAGCCAATGGCGGTCGAGTATCAGTTGCACGGGGAGCAGAACTCGGACATCTTTAGGTTTCAGCGCCATAGAGAAACATTGGAAGATCCGAAGCTCGCATTTTATGGGGTTTATTCTTAAAAAATTGAAAAACAATGTGCCTGGGGTGCTTGTAACACTGATTCCAGGTATCCTGAAAGGATGGGCAATATCATTTATTTGATCAAATTTATTGAATCGAAACAAAACAGAGCAAAATGTCCCTAAGTATTCATCCTCAAATACAAATGAAGACAAAAACGTTAATTTTCTGGTTGTCATACACTCATTAAGTTACAATTTTCATCTGCTTAAGCACGTTAATGTTATCTTGTGCTTTATGTTATCAAGGTATCTCTGTAAAACTTTAGCAAGGTAACGTCTAAAGTTAGTGAGTCTGGCTAAAACTAGCTAACGTGGATAAAGTTAGGCGTCTTGTACAGTCCATGTAGGGTAAAAACTACATAAATGTACAGCGGATTGTTTTGGCGTCTTGTACAGTTCAGTGCCTCTCCAGGGTAAAAACACATAAATGGTTAAGGTCTACATTCATTTAATCTTACCCTGTGCCTCTCCATATTAAACTGGTTAAATGTGCATTCATTTAATCTTACCCTGCGATACATGAAAAGTGTTGATCCCGCTGCATTGTGATCTTTCATCCACGTAAACCCTCACTTCGTAATATGAGACCCGTTATCCCGCTTGCATTTATTTTAAATATTTTATAAATCAATCCATGGAATATTTAATTCCCATTTGATCTGGACTAAATCCTCACTTCGAGTTACCCATTGCATTTATTTTTAAATATTTTATAAATCAATCCATGGAATATTTAATTCCCATTTGCAAAAACATCATGGGACAAGGTTTTCAAACTGCAGCTGTCCAAAATTGTGCAAAAACATCATGGGACAAGGTTTTCAAACTGGGGGGCGGGGCTTACCGTTACTGTAAGACATTTTCTATAGGGAGCAACCGTAAATCAAATATTCCATTACGGGGGGCGGGGCTTACCGATAGGTAAGGACCCCTCATAGTTTTCTATAGCACCAAATTAAATCAAATATTCCATTACGTCACAGATCAAACTCTGTAAGGACCCCTCAAGTTATCAGCACCAATTCTTGAACATCATCAGCCGCTCAAACTCTGGGCACCACAAACACAAGAGTCCCTCATCTCCCTCATCTCCCTCATCTCAACACACAGAACGAGCTCCTGCATTAGAGAGTTTGTAATGAACATGCCGCTGGGCACCACAAACATCCACATCATCCGAGTCCCATCTCCCTCATCTCCCTCATCTCAAACACACAGAACGAGCTCCTGCATTAGAGAGTCTGAAGCCTCTGAGCGCCTGTGAGTCCACATCATCCGTATCAACCCCAGTCTCTCACAAACCCTGCGTGATCTGAAGCCTCACAGAGCGCCTCGCCCATCTGGACTGTCGGATCTCTCACAAACCCTGAGTCTGCTGAGAAATCACACATTGGAGAGAATTTTGCCCATCTGGACTTGTGCCATGCTGATGAGAAGATCACACATTGTTACCCAAAGGACGTTTTAAAGGGGTGGGATGCCATTAGTGAACTCGATTATTTCTCATGTTACCCAAAGCACTTTTAAAGCTGAGCTCATGACGTAGCGTCTTGCAGCATGAACTGTTATTTCTCATGTTTGACGGCTGAGTGTGTGTGTGTGTGTGTGTGTGTGTGTGTGTGTGTGTGTGTGTGTGTGTGTGTGTGTGTGTGTGTGTGTGTGTGTGTGTGTGTGTGTGTGTGTGTGTGTGTGTGTGTGTGTGTGTGTGTGTGTGTGTGTGTGTGTGTGTGTGTGTGTGTGTGTGTGTGTGTGTGTGTGTGAGGTCATGAATGATTGCAGCATGTGTATGTACTGACGGCTGAGTGTGTGTGTGTGTGTGTGTGTGTGTGTGTGTTGTGTGTGTGTGTGTGTGTGTGTGTGTGGTGTGTGTGTGTGTGTGTGTGTGTGTGGTTGTGTGTGTGTGTGTGTGTGTGTGTGTGTGGTGTGTGTGTGTGTGTGTGTGTGTGTGTGTGTGTGTGTGTGTGTGTGTGTGTGTGTGTGTGTGTGTGAAGGTGTTTCCTGTAATGATGTCACCCTGGATTGCTCTGCTATTGGCTGTCTCATGCTGTTTGATCGCTCTGACATCATCACTCAACCTGGACGATCCGAATGTCTGCAGTCACTGGGAGAGGTGGGTGTGTCTGCATGATGAAGTTACTCAAACATTTGGTGTTGCATGCTTAGTTAATAAAAAAACAATCTCAGCTCATTATTTACTTCACTGTACTCATGCTTTTCTGTAAAACATTCCCATAGCAGAGTCCAAACTATCGCGTCTAACAGGAAGTGACCCAACAACTCGAATTAAGGAAATGTTGGGACGTTTTTTAAATTAAATTAAAATAAAATAAAAACTAAAAGACTTTCAAATCACACGAGCCAATATTTTATTCACAATAGAACATGGAGGATAACAAATGTTTAAACTGAGAAATTGTACACTTTTATTCACTAAATGAGCTCATTTCAAATTTGATGCCTGCTACAGGTCTCAAAAAAGTTGGCACGGGGGCAACAAAGGTCTGATAAAGCAATACATTTTGAAAAGATTCAGCTGGGAGAACATCTAGCAGCTAATTAAGTTAATTGCCATGGGGTCTGTAACATGATTAGCTATAAAAGCGATGTCTTAGAGAGGCAGAGTCTCTCAGAAGTAAAGATGGGCAGAGGCTCTCCAATCTGTGAAAGAGTATGTAAAAAATATTGTGGAATACTTCAAAAGCAACGTTCCTCAACGAAAAATTGCAAAGGCTTTGCAAATCTTATCATCTACAGTGCATAACATCATCAAAAGATTCAGAGAAGCTGGAGAAATCTCAGTACGTAAGGGACAAGGCTGAAGACCTTTGTTGGATGCCCGTGGTCTTCGGGCCCTCAGACGACACTGCATCCCTTATCGGCATGATTCTGTCATTGACATTACTAAATGGGCCCAGGAATACTTCCAGAAACCATTGTCGGTAAACACAATCCGCCGTGCCATCTGCAGATGCCAACTAAAGCTCTATCATGCAAATAGGAAGCCATATGTGAACATGGTCCAGAAGCACCATCATGTGCTGTAGGCCAAGTCTCATTTAAAAAGGATTGTTTCAAAGTGGAAATGTGTTCTATGGTCAGACGAGTCCAAATTTGACATTCTTGTCGGAAATCACAGACGCCGTGTCCTCCGGGCTAAAGAGGAGGGAGACCTTCCAGTGTATTATCAGCGTTCAGTTCAAAAGCCAGCATCTCTGATGGTATGGGGGTGCATATGGTATTGGCAGCTTGCATGTTTTGGAAGGCACTATAAATGCTGAAAGGTATATAAAGGTTTAAGAGCAACATATGCTCCCCTCCAGAGGACGTGTATTTCAGCAGGACAATGCAACACCACATACTGCAGCTATTAAAACAGCATGGCTTCATAGTAGAAGAGTCCGGTGCTGAATTAGCCTGCCTGCAGTCCAGATCTTTCACCTATAGAGAACATTTGGTGCATCATTAAACGAAAAATATGTCAAAGACGACCACAAACTTTTCAGCAGCTGGAAACCTATATCAGGCAAGAATGGGACCAAATTCCAACACCAAAACTCCAGAAACTCATAACCTCGATGCCCAGACATCTTCAAACTGTTTTGAAAAGAAAAGGAGATGCTACTCCATAGTAAACATGCCCCCGTCCCAACTATTTTCAGACCTGTAGCAGCCATCAAACATGAAATGAGCTCATTTTGTGCATAAAATGTAAAAAAATTCTCTGTTTAAACATTTGTCATGTTATTTATGTTCTATTGTGAATAAAAAATGGGCTCATTTGATTTGAAATTCTTTTAGTTTTCATTTCATTCAAATTCAAAAAACATTTCCAACATTTCTGGAATTCGGGTTGTAATAAGCCAACATGCTGCATTTCAGACAGAAAGTATGATAGGGATGATTTGTTTCACAGTAGATGCACATGCTCGTCACTTTCATTTGGAGTCAATTAAATGTTGAGTGTTGAGTTAATAATAATGTTGTCAGTTTATGACAAAGCACGAGTAAAATATGTGAATCTTCAGTTTAATACCCACTTTTTTAGGAATTCTGTTGACATGTTTAAGAAAAGATTTGGCAGCTAGATATGGGTCACTTCCCCTGTGAGGGAACATGAAATGCTGATGAAGAATGATGCTCTGACTCTCTTCCGTTTCTCAGCATTTCACAATAACTGCTTATTGTAGAGGATCTTGTCCTTTGCAGTTTTCAATAAGCGAGTTCCTTTAGCTCAGAGTAAACACACACACACACACACACACACACACACACACACACACACACACACACACACACACACACACACACACACACACACACACACACACACACACACACACACACACACACACACACACACACACACACACACACACACACACACACACACACACACACACACACACACACACACACGGTGTTAACAGGCAGGAGATGTCCGTGGCCAAATTAAGGACTGGCTCGGAAATCCATTAAAGCAGATTGAAGAGAACAAAGATGGAGTTTTCTTTCCCAGCTAGATTAACTTTCACTCAGTAATGTGTGGGAACAGCTGTGCCCTGCGCAAGAGTTTCCTAAATCAGAGAATGTGTGACTGTACGCCACAGTGTGTCTAATATCTGTGTGCAAGATTTCCCAGCAGTGCTTCACTGTACTCTCACAGTGCATTATGAATGTATTCCTGCGTTACTGTAGCACTCACAGCAGATTCAGACAAGAGCTCTGCTTCCACAGACGCACATAAAACGCCTTTACATCATCATAAAGCAATATTTGATCCAGCTGCTGCTATTTATAATGATGTTCCTCATTTACAGACGAGAAGTGCTCTTTTTACTCATGAATGTGTCCTGCACATGAGCGGCCCTAAACACAGCCGACAGGCACAACTGTTCCCGAGAAACAAAAGCTCTTCTGTGACTGTGAGCCGTTTTACTGGAGGAGCGCGAGTTTATGAATATCTGAACGACGCCACACAGAGACCCACAGACAGGTGTCTGGAAAACTGGAGCAGAGCTGCTTTCAACAAAACACTTTGATTTTCTGATTTGCTTTCCTCATGTATTGTGTTGCAGCAGTGGCCACACATAGCGGACGTGTGATATACACTGATAACTGCTGCTCTCATTAGCCATTAGTGCTGGAGTAATGAGACCACACACTCGTATGACAGAGACACGGCCCTCGTGTGTGTGTGAGAGAGAGTGTGTGTGTGTGTGTGTGTGTGTGTGTGTGTGTGTGTGTGTGTGTGTGTGTGTGTGTGTGTGTGTGTGTGTGTGTGTGTGTGTGTGTGTGTGTGTGTGTGTGTGTGTGTGTGTGTGTGTGTGTGTGTGTGTGTGTGTGTGTGTGTGTGTGCATGTTTATGTGGTTTATGAGGACACAAATTTGTATAATGACATGGGTATAACATAGGTATTACAAGGAGAAGGTGATTTATGAGGACATTTTCAGTGTCCCCATAATTTAAAACGCTTATAAATCATACAGAGTGAGTTTTTTTGAGGGAAAGTTGAAATGCACCGTCTCCTGTGAGGGCTAAGTTTAGGTGTAGGCTAGGTGTAGGGCAATAGCACATACAGTTTGTACAGTATAAAAACCATTACGCCTATGGAAAGTCCCCGTAAACCATAAAAACCAACATGTGTGTGTGTGTGTGTGTGTGTGTGTGTGTGTGTGTGTGTGTGTGTGTGTGTGTGTGTGTGTGTGTGTGTGTGTGTGTGTGTGTGTGTGTGTGTGTGTGTGTGTGTGTGTGTGTGTGTGTGTTTGTTCTGCAGTTATTCGGTGACGGTGCAGGAGTCGTTTGCTCACCCGTTCGATCAGATTTACTACACCAGCTGCACAGACATCCTCAACTGGTTCAAATGCACTCAGCACAGGTGTGTGCGCTTTACAATGCTTATGCTTAAATTTTTTCATATTTACATATTTTTTCATAGTTTGTTCTATCAAATTGAGGTATAACAGAATATTGAATAACCCGTAGGTGTGATTTTTCTGCTTTGTTTAGGGTGAGCTACAGAACGGCCTACCGCAGAGGAGAGAAGACCATGCACCGCCGCAAGTCTCAGTGCTGTCCGGGATTCTACCAGAGCAGAGACAGATGTGTTCGTGAGTGTTAGAGAGAGAGAGTGTGAGAGAGTGTGTGTGAGAGAGAGAGAGAGAGAGAGAGAGAGAGAGAGAGGAGAGAGAGAGAGAGAGAGAGTCTCTTATGGTGATTGTAATCACATGCTGTCTCTCCACATCACTGAGATACTGTTCATCTTTAACTTTCTGCTGAGATTCTTGAAACCTCCTCAGCACTGAAGCTGATGTGATAACACAACACACATGTAAAGCATGATAATCACAGAGATATTTGATGCTGAATGTTGAGTTGTGATGAGCAGGGTTGGGGGTTGTATGTGTTTGTTGGGTGCTGGTGTGATCTGAGCGCTCTCTCTTTCTCTCTGTTTTCTCTGCAGCCCACTGTGCTGAGAAGTGTGTGCACGGCCGCTGTGTGGCCCCCAGCACCTGTCAGTGTGAGCCGGGCTGGGGAGGGCCCGACTGCTCCAGTGGTGAGTGCTGCAGCTGCCCTCATCTGTCTCTCTCTTACAGTCTCTTCCTGAGTTTACAACTGCCTTCAATCTGTGACAGAACACACCCAGAATCAGCTTTTGCTACTCTGTAGAGATAATTTCAGTAGTTCCTCATTTCACTAACAAGAAATATATTGCCCTGAGCTTTTTCTGATTTGAACAAATGAATGCTAACTATTTATTTTGATAGTCCACTTTAGACATTCTACTAACAGTAAGTAACTTTGCAACTCCAAGTCAACTAGCAGTCATCTGCTTAATATCTTCTAACACTTTATGTTGATGGGTCCACAACATGCTACATACTGACTATGAGAAACTTTGCAAGTAAATGTCAACTTATTCTACTAACACTAAACCTAACCTAACAGTCTTCTCTGAGAGTTAGTAGACATGTAGTTGCAAATAAATGAGAATTAGTTGATATGAAGTTGAAAAGTTACTTATAGTTAGTAGCAGAAAAATAAAGTGCAACCAAATGAACATATTTCAGCTTATTTAAACATCAGTTTATACCCATATCAGCTTTAGTAGGAATATCGATCTGATTTTGTTGGCTTCTTTGGTGCTCATTTGGTACGTCTCCTCATCTCTCACACCTGATTCAAGTAACGTCAACTCAAAGTCAACATTATTTATGTAGCGCCGCTTTATATAACGCTACAATGCAGATTGTGTCAAAGCAGCTTTACAGTATTAAACAGGGAAATAGTGTTCCATTCTCCTCTAGCCAGATGAAACCAGCAGTTTAATTCCAGGCTGCAGCAAAGTCAGATTGTGCAGAGGACTCATCTGGTTCCCAAGGTCTTGTCCCGATGGCCGTCTAGGTGATGAGGTCTTCACTGGGGCTCATCTAGATGACATGGTTGACATTCAGGGCTGTAGAGGTCGTTTCTAGGTGCTGATACACCATTTGATCTGGATACGGACTGCATCCGGGTTACTGCAGTAACCATCTGATTTGGATAAGGACTGGATCTGGTGGCTATGGTGACCTCGGAATAAGAAAGAAACAGACTAATATTAGCGTAGATGTCAATCTTCTTACAATATAACAAGTACGTCGTGTTTTATGGGAAGTGTTCCCGGTTTCGATTGACCTAATTAATGCAGCCTAACAATCCTTTAACGTATTTGAATATTAGAAGCGTATTAGTGTGTTAAGTGTATGCCAGGTTAAAGAGATGGGTCTTTAATCTATATGTAAACTGACAGAGTGGGTCTGCCTCCCGAACAGTGTTAGGTAGATTGTTCTAGAGTTTGGGCGCTAAATAGGGAAAGGATCTGATGGTAGTTGATTTTGATATTCTAGGTATTATCAAATGGACAGAATTTTGAGAACGCAGTGGACGTGAAGGACTATAATGTCTTAATACCTGAAAATTCATCTCTTCCGTCATCACTTGAATTCATCTTAAAAAAAAAAAAAAAAAACTTTTTGTTCTCTTTCCTTTAACCTCTCCCTGTCTGGCTAGTATTTGCTCTGAACAATACCTATAACTTTGTAAGCACTTCCTGTGTCTGTTTGCCTCTTTATAATGTATCGCTTTCTGTATTCCTCAATTGTAAGTCGCTTTGGATAAAAGCGTCTGCTAAATTAATAAATGTAATGTAATGTAAATAATAGTTCACCCAAAAACTAAGATGCTAAACCATTCAGGGCTTTATATATGTAATTAGTAAGATTTTGAAATCTATACGATGTTTAATAGGAAGCCAGTGCAGTTTTGACAGAACCGGGCTAGTATGGTCATATTCTTGGTTCTGGTAAGAACTCTAGATGCTACATTTTGGACAATCTGGAGTTTGTGTATCATAGTTATAAAGGTTTATAGGTCATGGAAACATGAATTAACGTTCCTGCATTTGCCATTGAACGCATAGGCTGTAATTTAGATATATTTTTGAGATGGAAAAATGTGGTTTTACAAATGCTAGAAACGTTATTTAACAGAAATTTAACAGTAAGAAATTACTAGTCATCCAGTTTTTTTTGCATTCCGTTAGCTTCGCAAATTGCTATGTTTCGCCGGGCTGCGAAGAAACATAGAGCTGAGTATCATCAGCACAACAGTGAAATCTAATGCCGTGTTTCCTGGTGATATCTCCCAAGGGTAACATGTAAAGCGTGAAAAGTAATTGTCCTAGTACTGAGCCTTGGGATACTCCATACTGCACTTGAGATTGGTATGGTTCCTCTTCATTCACTGCTACGAATTGATGACGGCCAGATAAGTAAGATTTGAACCATGCTAATGCACTTCCACTAATGCCAATATAAGTCTATTCAAAAGAATATTGAATGATGAATGATTCAGCTCATCTAGGGACTGTAAGATCTGGATTTGGGTGTGTCTGATGAGGGAAAATGTGTAGCGCTGAGACTCCTGGACAGGTTTGAGATGCACCGATTTACTCAATGGCTTGATTTACCAGCCGGCTGCATAAATCCTTACATATCAAAATAATAATTTTCCACAGATCAGGTTTTAGAATTAACATGACTACTTATGCGATGCGACATCTTTCACTAAAAGTGTGTTTGAAAAGTGGTGACTGTTCCACAAATGAGTCCACAGAGAAATGTGAAATGTAACGAACAAATAATTATGATCTACTGACCTGATCATGCACTTCACTGAAAATAAACAGGCATTTCTCAAAGGTTAAATCCTTCAGAAGGTCAACAGAGAGCATGTATTTATTGCATTCACTGCAAGATCCAGTGTTGATCTGTGTCTGCGCAGACAGTCTTAGACAGATACATTATTCTCTATTATAATAAATAATAGGATGTGGAAAAACGGTTTAAAGCTGTTTTTGGACTAACAAGGAGGTTTTGAGTTATGAGTATGAGCCCATTGGGCCCTATCATACACCCGGTGCAATGCGGCGCCAGGCATGACGCAAGTGTTTTTTGCTAGTTTCAGCCCGACGCAGTTATCATTTTCACATCCCGCGCCACGTTGTTTAATTAGAAAATGCACTTGCGCCCATTTGTGAGCTCATGGGCGTGCTGGTCTGAAAAAGAGGTGTGGTTTGTTATGATAGGACAATATTTGGCTGAGATACTACTATTTGAACATCTGGAATCTGACGGTGCAAAACATTAAAATATTGAGAAAATCACCTTTAAAGTTGTTCAAATTAAGTTCTTAGCAATGCATATTACTAATACAAAATTAAGTTTTGATATATTAACGGTGGGAAATTTACAAAATATCTTCATGGAACATGATCTTTACTTAATATCCTAATAATTTTTGGCATAAAAGAAAAATCTATAATTTTGACCCTTGCAATGTATTTTTGGCTATTGCTACAAATATACTCCAGCGACTTAAGACTGCTTTTGTGCTCCCAGAGTCACCTATGTGATATCAGACAGATCATATTACATGCAGAGGAGGAAACGACACAGCATAACAGGGTTATGATAAAGAAAACACATAGTGAACGAGGACACGCAAATCATTTCCTATTGCAATGGAAATCAAACATTTACAAACATTTTACATCACACACTAAACATAGTTCAGTCTATCAGATGACCTGAGTTTAATTCAGTACGCTGTTCATTTGATCAGTAGTAAGCAGTTTTTTCTGCAAGTGTTGTCAGGAGTCTGGAGTCTCGCAGCATTAGTTAACCACTCCTGGTTTTATTATAGAGGCTTATGGAGAAGGATTTGGCAGCACGGCTGCAGTAAGCTGTGATATGACTTTAATTTGTCTGAAGACGTATTGTATCTGGCCTTTCCGGGCCACAAGACGCCAACAAAACACCCTGCGCCCTTAATTCATTAAGGCTAAAGGAAAAAAAGGCCCTTTCTTCATCCACAGAGAGCAAAACAAAGAGAAGGCACTGATTGGCCAGAAACACAGGAAATGACCTCAGGGCTGAGCTCATGTGATGCACAATAACACAACACACTCAAACAGACCTTATTGCCTCAATCTCTCATTCAGATATAAACAAAAGTGACATTAAAATCCTGCTTATATATACAGTAGGCAAAATATATTATTTTTTGACAGCCACTGTTTAAATGTTTATATTTATAAAAGAAAATGGAAATTATATCATTGGAAAGTTATTATTATGATTTATTATAAAAAAATGTATACTAATCAGTTGTTAGGTTTGGCCTTATAGTATTAGGTTGTAATAGACATACATATATCCAAATTAATCAAATCAAGAATGGAGCTGAATCCAATTACAAGCTTGTGAATAAAAACTGAATCATGAAATTAGTTTGAATACCCAACACTACCCAGATTTTGGATATAAGATATTTTGTCTCCATGTTTGTCTCTTATGTTTTGTCTCAAAACATCTCATTACCACAGAAACACACACTTTCACACACTCTCACACACACACAAGTCAAGTCAAGTCACCTTTATTTATATAGCATTTTATACAATACAAATTGGGTCAAAGCAACTGCATAATATCAAAATAGGAAAATAGTGTATCAATAATGTAAAATGACAAGATTAAACACTCAATTTTCAGTTAAAGGCATTTAATTATTGAATTCAGTGATGTCATCGTTCAGCTCAGTTCACAAGTCGGTGATATCGCTGGAAATGAAGTGTCCCCAACTAAGCAAGCCAGAGGCGACAGCGGCAAGGAACCAAAAGTCCATCGGTGACAGAATGGAGAAAAAACCTTGGGAGAAACCAGGCTCAGTCGGGGGGGGGGGGGGGGGGAGTTCCCCTCCGGCCAGACGAACCAGTAGTTTGTTCCAACTGTAGCAAAGTCAGATTGTAAGGGCTCCACTGGTTCCAGTGGTATTTCCCCGATGGCTGTCTAGGTGACGAGGTCCTCACTGGGCATCTGTCTCTGGGGCCATCTAGGTGTCCTGGTCTCTGCTGACGTTCAGAGCTGTAGAGGTCGTCTCTAGGTGATGATCCACCATCTGATCTGGATATGGACTGGATCTGGTGACTGCTGTAATCATCTGGGCTTCGGAATAAGAAAGAAACAGACTAATATTAGCGTAGATGTCAATCTTTTTACAATGTAACAAGTACATCGTGTTTTACACACACACACACACACACACACACACACACACACACACACACACACACACACACACACACACACACACACACACACACACACACACACACACACACACACACACACACACACACACACACACACACACACACACACACACACACACACACACACACGCACACGCAATGATGTCATTTCTCAGTATCTCATTATTCAAAATCTGGGTAGTGTTGGGTATTCAAACAAATTTCATGATTCAGTTTTGATTCACAAGATTTTAAAATACGAGACAGCAATGTTTCAGTAGTTTCGCACACATGCTTATTCAGTAATTGTTTTATTTCCTATTTGAGGCTATGTGTATGCTTTATTTTTAAGATTAACAGTTTTTTTCAAGGCGTTGTTAGATGCCAGTGTTTCTTGTCTTAGATATGCAAAGATTTGATTTCAAAAACAGTATCACAGATATTAAACTATACCTTGTTATGGTTTTAAATCTGTAGAAATCCATTAGAAATGTAGAAACGTCACCCTTAACCATGGTAAAACCGCAGTAAAGCACTGCCTCTCGTGGCTGTCCTCAGTGCAGGATGTACTGTGGTGTGTGAAGTGAACCTCAGCTCTGTGTGTTTGTACAGCCTGTGACGGGGATCACTGGGGTCCTCACTGCAGCAGCCACTGTCAGTGTCAGAACGGTGCGCTGTGTAACCCCATCACCGGAGCCTGCCTCTGTGCGGCCGGATACCGCGGCTGGCGCTGCGAGGACCTCTGCGAGCGCTCCAGCTACGGACACGGCTGTCAGCAGAAGTGCCTGTGCCAGAACAACGCCACGTGCCACCACGTCACCGGAGAGTGTGTGTGCAGCCCGGGATACACTGGAGCCTTGTGAGTTCACCTGCATGCTCAATATACGCTCCCTGTACACAGAGTACGCAGTTTGTCTGATTGCACACAGTAGTTGTTCAATAAAGAAAACTTTCATTCTATATTAACATGCATAAATAAAATATAAACATGAACACACTGAACAAATGACAGGGGCGCCGCTATGGTTTGTGGACCTCCTGAACAGCATATTTACTTGGGCCCCCCTCTGTAAAAATTGCATTCTGGGGGGGAATCGCGTCCATCTGATGCCGGGCCCTTGGAATCATCCTAACCTTCCCCCCCTTACGGCGTCCCTGACACATGACCACACAAAAGCCTGTGCACGTGCATCACTTTCAGGTACATTCATATGTGAAACTTTTTTGGCTGTTGACAGCCTCTATAATTTCTTCAACATGTGGACATCACAAACCTTACAAAAAATTAACCATAATTTTATCATTGTACAACTGCTTAAAGGGTTAGTTCACCCAAAAATGAAAATTCTGTCATTAATTACGCACCCTCGTGTCGTTCTAAACCCATAAGACTTTCGATCATCTTCGGAACATATTAACAACAAGTTAAGATATTTTTGATGAAATCTGAGAGCTCTCAGACCCTCCATAAACAGCAACACAACCGCAATGTTTCCAGGTCCAGAATTGTAGCAAGGAAATCGATAGAATAGTCCATGTGACATCAGTGGCTCAATCGTAATTTTACGAATCTACGAGAATACAAAAATAACGTAATTTATTCAAAAATTCTTCTCCCAGAGTTACCGTCTTCTGATGTCACATGGACTATTTCATCGATGTCCTTGCTACAATTCTGGACCTGGGAACATTGCGGTTGTGTTGCTGTTTATGGAGGGTCAGAGAGCTCTCAAAACTCATTTGGAACAATATTAGGGTAATTAGTAATTAATGACATCATTTTCATTTTGGTGTGAACTAACCCTTTAATTTTCTTTTGTGTGATATCTGAATGCTGGAGACTATACAATCTATAAAAAGTTGTTTTTTTTACTTCCATAGTCACTAGTCAACTCACTTATTTCTATAGCACTTTTAACAATGCAAATTGTGTCAAAGCAGCTTTAAATCAGCTTGATATAAAGCTGGGTGGCTTTACGTCAGCTTTAAAGCAGTGAAATAGTGTGTCAAAATATGCAGAGGACTCATCTGGAGGATCAGGGACTTCCATAATATTTTGGGGAGGTGGCACAGCAATACAGTTCTGCTTAGGCCCCCGTCAGAAGCAGCGGTGTGAGTCTGACGCTGTGTTTGTCTGCAGCTGCGAGGAGCTGTGTCCTCCGGGGAAACACGGCCGGCAGTGTGAGGAGCGCTGTCCCTGTCAGAACGGTGGCGTGTGTCATCACGTGACTGGAGAATGCTCCTGCCGCGCCGGCTGGATGGTACGTCTGCACAAAACACAAGTCTGGAAGTGATACATATTTCTGATTCATCGTGTGTGGGTGTCTGCAATGTTATTTTATTTGGATTTGTTGTAAAGGGGTCAGAACTGCCTCCGTTTTTTATTATTTTGTACTGTTCTCTGAGGTCCACTTATCATGTTATCAAGATTTCTACATATAAAACATCATTATTTTGAAGTAATAGGCTAATTTCGGTCCTGTTTTGACACCCCTCATCAGAACATGTGGGCGTAGGCGTGGAAGATTGTAGACTCGGAAGTAAACGCCCACTGCTGTGATTGGCTAATAGTTGTGTATGTTTGACAGTCTACAAACCCGATTCCAAAAAAGTTGGGACACTGTACAAATTGTGAATAAAAAAGGAATGCAATAATTTACAAATCTCATAAACTTATATTTTATTCACAATAGAATATAGATAGCGTATCAAATGTTGAAAATGAGACATTTTGAAATGTCATGCCAAATATTGGCTCATTTTGGATTTCATGAGAGCTACACATTCCAAAAAAGTTGGGACAGGTAGCAATAAGAGGCCGGAAAAGTTAAATGTACATATAAGGAACAGCTGGAGGACCAATTTGCAACTTATTAGGTCAATTGGCAACATGATTGGGTATAAAAAGAGCCTCTCAGAGTGGCAGTGTCTCTCAGAAGTCAAGATGGGAAGAGGATCACCAATTCCCCCAATGCTGCGGCGAAAAATAGTGGAGCAATATCAGAAAGGAGTTTCTCAGAGAAAAATTGCAAAGAGTTTGAAGTTATCATCATCTACAGTGCATAATATCATCCAAAGATTCAGAGAATCTGGAACAATCTCTGTGCGTAAGGGTCAAGGCCGGAAAACCATACTGGATGCCCGTGATCTTCGGGCCCTTAGACGGCACTGCATCACATACAGGATTGCTACTGTAATGGAAATCATAACATGGGCTCAGGAATACTTCCAGAAAACATTGTCGGTGAACACAATCCACTGTGCCATTCGCCGTTGCCGGCTAAAACTCTATAGGTCAAAAAAGAAGCCATATCTAAACATGATCCAGAAGCGCAAGCGTTTTCTCTGGGCCAAGGCTCATTTAAAATGGACTGTGGCAAAGTGGAAAACTGTTCTGTGGTCAGACGAATCAAAATTTGAAGTTCTTTTTGGAAAACTGGGACGCCATGTCATCCGGACTAAAGAGGACAAGGACAACCCAAGTTGTTATCAGCGCTCAGTTCAGAAGCCTGCATCTCTGATGGTATGGGGTTGCATGAGTGCGTGTGGCATGGGCAGCTTACACATCTGGAAAGGCACCATCAATGCTGAAAGGTATATCCAAGTTCTAGAACAACATATGCTCCCATCCAGACGTCGTCTCTTTCAGGGAAGACCTTGCATTTTCCAACATGACAATGCCAGACCACATACTGCATCAATTACAACATCATGGCTGCGTAGAAGAAGGATCCGGGTACTGAAATGGCCAGCCTGCAGTCCAGATCTTTCACCCATAGAAAACATTTGGCGCATCATAAAGAGGAAGATGCGACAAAGAAGACCTAAGACAGTTGAGTAACTAGAAGCCTGTATTAGACAAGAATGGGACAACATTTCTATTCCTAAACTTGAGCAACTTGTCTCCTCAGTCCCCAGACGTTTGCAGACTGTTATAAAAAGAAGAGGGGATGCCACACAGTGGTAAACATGGCCTTGTCCCAACTTTTTTGAGATGTGTTGATGCCATGAAATTTAAAATCAACTTATTTTTCCCTTAAAATTATACATTTTCTCAGTTTAAACATTTGATATGTCATCTATGTTGTATTCTGAATAAAATATTGAAATTTGAAACTTCCACATCATTGCATTCTGTTTTTATTCACAATTTGTACAGTGTCCCAACTTTTTGGAATCGGGTTTGTACATCCTTCACAGATGGACGCTGCTGTGATTTATGTTAAAAACTCATAAATACTCAGTACATATCAAACGATTGGTTTAACAGACAAAGCAATAGTGATCACTTAATTAAAACAGTAACTCACACTTGTGTTGCGACATTACTACCGGATCCAGTATAGTCGCACAGCATCGTTTTTTTAGCTTCAATATTTCTGAAAATCCCGCCTCAAATTGTGAATAAATAAATGATCCTCTGTAAAATGAAGGGGAAAAAATACCAAGTTTTCACTGACGCAGTCTGGATCTTCATTAAAAATAAAGTTATTTAATTCTTTCATAACTTTGGGATCAGAGGGAAGGGAACGCAAACAGTGTTTTTCTAAAACTTGGCACTGAACAACGACTTGTTGTCTTCAGAGCATCTTTATCGTTAGGTTTCTGCATAGACCTGCGTGTTCGCCTCTCTCATTATTTACACTACATGCATGAATCGGTGGATGGAGCTAAACAGGCAGCGATATAGAATGGGTGGATGGAGCTAAACAGGCAGCGATGTAGAATGGGTGGGCGGGGCTAAACAGGCAGTGATGTAGATTCGGTGGATGGAGCTAAACAGGCAGTGATGTAGAATGGGTGGGCGGGGCTAAACAGGCAGCGATGTAGTATCGGTAGGCCGGGCTAAACAGATAGTAGCATATAATCGGTGGGCGGGGCTAAACAGGCAGTGATGTAGAATCGGTGGGTGGGGTTGCAGGTGTTGATCTTCTGTGGAGGCGGGGCTTATCCACACTATTACATCATAAAGTAGAACATTCCACAAGCTGTCGGTTTGCCAGACTGGCTTCAATATAAGCTGTTTTTAGACTAATGAGAAAGTTTTGAGTTCTGAAACTTACAGGATGTTTTAATAGAACAAAGACCTCCTATATGTCAAAAGATAAAGGGAATTTTGGTTTCTCAGTTCATGACTCCTTTAAAAGGTTTTGTCTAATGTGTACACATTGTTTTTCTTTGCCTCAGAGAATACTGTGGTGTGATGGTAGTATGTTGGTGTTGTTTTCAGGGAACGGTGTGTGGGCAGCCGTGTCCGGCGGGACGCTTTGGGAAGAACTGCTCACAGGAGTGTCAGTGTCATAACGGAGGAAGCTGTTCTCCGTCCACCGGACAGTGTGTGTGTAGTGCAGGATACACAGGAGAGAGGTCAGTACACACTCTAATACCTCACAGCATGGGAACCTGTGAATGGTGGTCGCAACTTTCTGAACAGCTGACATGGTGCTAAACAACAGAACAATCCGTTGAACACGCCGTACATCTGTCCCTTACAGTCTCATGTTCACTCCTGTCAGCAATTAAATATGGTGCTACCCTGATTTACATCTGACTCATGCACAATGTTCAAGCATCCTTAAGTCACATGATAGCTTTGTGTTGAATTGAATAACACCTCCTGGATTAGCACTGGCACTGCTGAGACAACCCTGTCTTGACTAGTCATCTCAGAGGATCAGTGCTTTGAAAAACATTGTGTCTGGTTGCAGACCAGCAGCATTGAGTTCTCGCATCATGAAGAGCATGGAGAAGCTGGTTTTATCTGAGACCCATGGTTTAGATAATGTTTCTACACTTGAAACACACCACAAACTCACGCAGATGTCCTCGGAAGTGTATCGTTGGTGGACAGTAGGAGGTGCAGATTAAAGCTGGAGACAAGGGCTGTTTCCCAAAAGCATCGTAAGCTTAAGTACATCGTACACCCATTGTCACGATCAACTCAGCTTGTGATGCTTTTGGGAAACGCAGCCCATGCAGGCGTGAATATGAGAGTGACTTCCAAACCACTGCATGTCATGGTCAACTCATCCAAACTTATGGAAATGTTTTCACAAAAAGCCATTGTAAGACTTCAGAAGATGCATGAGACCACAAACACAAAGCTCCTTGACTCATGCTCTGATGAGAACTCAAATGCTGCTTAGTCTGAGATGCATCATATAGAGCAGGTATTTCTGAAATGTTCCTGGAGTCTCTCCAGCACTACACATTTATTGTCGGGGATGCTTCAGGAACAGTTTGAAAACCCTTGGTATAGACCTGGGCCCGGTTGCATGAAAGCCCTTAAGTAATTAGACTTAGGGATATCCCTGAGGTAAGGGATTTCTTTAACAGCGTTGCAGCAAATGTCTTAACTGTCACCCTTACCTAAGTGTTTCACGGTAGTTCCTGGCAACATACGGCAATGGATGCTGCGGTTGCTATAGTTACTACATCTCACAATAAACATAGATATGTATATCTTTGACAATAAACAGAACATAACGAAATACAGACCTAACCAACTAAAACACGAGCGCTGACCATGTCTGAGCTGCTTTGTGTACAGAGTCGTTACCGAGGAAACCGGTTTGCTTCTGCTGTGAAAGCGCCCCTACCGACCAATGACGGACATTTTAATAAATGTGAAAATTAACCCATGTTTTGACGCTGCAAACACGCAGAGTAGTAAAGAAAGATTCAGCAAGAAGATAATGCATTATAAATATCTAAACAATTACAACATGCATTCATTTTATATTGTTATTTAATTAGTCTAGGCTAGACTAAGGATTCATTAATTATTATTAATCAATTACTAGCCTTGACTAATTAAATAACAATATAAATCTAATGCATGTCGTAATTGTTTAGATATTTATAATGCATTATCTTCTCTATGGGGTTCAGGTCTTGTGAGTTTGCTGGCCAGTCAAGCACACCAACACCATGGTCATTTAACCAACTTTTGGTGCTTTTGGCAGTGTGGGCAGGTGCCAAATCCTGCTGGCAATGAAATCAGCATCTTTAAAAAGCTGGTCAGCAGTTATTGGTAAATGGGTGCAGTGACGTTGGTTTTCAAAAAACACAATGGACCAACACCAGCAGATAACATTGCACCCCAAATCATCACAGACTGTGGAAACTTAACACTGGACTTCAAGCAACTTGGGCTATGAGCTTCTCCACCCTTCCTCCAGACTCTAGGATCTTGGTTTCCAAATGAAATACAAAACTTGCTCTCATCTGAAAAGAGGACTTTGAACCACTGGGCAACAGTCCAGTTCTTCTTCTCCTTAGCCCATGTAAGATGCCTCTGACGACAACTGTAGCCAAATTCATTGACACCTCTGTGTGTGGTGGCTCTTGATGCCTTGACCCCAGCCTCAGTCCATTCCATTGTGAAGTTCACACAAATTCTTGAATCAATGTGGCTTGACAATCTCATAAGGCTGCGGTTCTCTCGGTTGGTTGTGCATCTTTTTCTTCCACACTTTTTCCTTCCACTCAACTTTCTGTTAACATGCTTGGATACAGCACTCTGTGAACAGCCAGCTTCTTTGGCAATGTATGTTTGTGGCTTACCCTACTTGTGAAGGGTGTCAATGATTGTCTTTTGGACAACTGTCAGATCAGCAGTCTTTCCCATGATTGTGTAGCCTAGTGAACCAAATGGAAAGACAATTTTGAAGGCCTAGGAAACCTTTGCAGGTGTTTTGAGTTGATTAGCTGATTGGCATGTCACCAGATTCTAATTTGTTGAGATTTGTTGGGTTTTTGTTAAATGTGAGCCAAAATCATCACAATTAAAAGAACAAAAGACTTAAACTACTTCAGTCTGTGTGCATTGAATTTATTTAATACACGAGTTTCACAATTTAAGTTGAATTACTGAAATAAATTAACTTTACGACATTATAATTTATTGAGATGTACCTGTATGCCTCCCATCATGCTAAATAAGTTAATTATCTAAACGTGCTCCTTCCAAACTTTGCTAATAGAACATCATACAGTAAAATGATAGACACATCAGTGAAACTGAAAACAATTAGCAGTACAATGAGCACAACAAGCCATGCAAGAGATACAATTTAATATTCGTATGGCAAAGTGTGAGTTTGGGGCACAATCACTTCAGAACTGCAGAAGAGAGAGTTGATTTTCCTAATGTCACTGCCTGCAGTGGCTGTCAGAACAGTATTTACTCATATGCATGTAGATGTAGAGTAAGTCATGCAGCCATTTCTCCTGGTGTTTCATCCAGCAGCTGTAATTAAAGTATGAGCGACGGAGCAGCATGTATTTAAACTGCAGAAATAGAAACGCAAGTGCATTTTTATGACTTAATACGAGCTTTGGCTTCACCAGACGTCACTGTTACCTCCGGTTTACCCTGATTTCACCACACCCTACCGGCTGGAAAATAATCGCTTAACAGCCACAGGGAGGAGCCCCCACCAGTGTGTTGTGTGTGTGTTTAACTAAGTGGTTAAGAGTTGAAGAGAGTGAGTCTCTGTATGCAGGATAATTTTTTGTGGGAAGCTGAACAGAAAAGTAGTCTCTGAATCAGCGTCTCTCCTGCACTGCTGCTGGTTCTCTCCTATCTGTGATAAGTGTGTCCTCATGACATGTTGAGTTCCCTCTATCACTGCATCCAGCTCCATGGGGACTGATAGAAGCTTCATTACGAGCTCAGACCATATGATAAAGACACAAACAACACAAAGCAGCTGTTACTGTGCATTCTTTACATAGTTTTAATGTTTTAATGTGATGAATGATGAATTGCATTTTACAAGTGGAACACGACTTTATACAAGAATACATCAATTTAAATGTTCTCAAATTATTTTATTTATTGATTACATAGCTCCCCCCCCCAAAAAAAAAAAAAAAAAATAACTATTTTTTTTTTCCCACATCACACAATCATTCAGTTCTCCCTGCATCTGGGAGCATTCAGAGACTAATGGTCTGGTTTGTGATAAATGCTTGGGAAGATAATCACTGAATGGATATATTGAACTTAAAGCATTAAGGCATTTGAAAAGAAAGGCATTTGACATCTTACAAAATAACTTCCATCTTTGTTGCTTGTCTTGTGGATCCAAATAAAAAATACATGTTGTGTGTGTGTGTGTGTGTGTGTGTGTGTGTGTGTGTGTGTGTGTTGTGTGTGTGTGTGTGTGTGTGTGTGTGTGTGTGTGTGTGTGTGTGTGTGTGTGTGTGTGTGTGTGAGCAGGTGCCAGGACCAGTGTCCGGTCGGCTCGTACGGTGTGGGCTGCAGACAGACGTGTAGCTGTGTGAACGGTGCCCAGTGCTATCATGTGAGTGGAGAGTGTCTGTGTGAGCCGGGATACACGGGTGCGAGCTGCGAGGAGCGCGTCTGTCCGGAGGGGCTGTACGGTCTCAAGTGTGACAGGAGGTGCCCATGTCACGCCAATAACACACGCAGGTAAGACAAACATTGCACAAGTGATCCAGCTGCTTCTCTTTATGTACTGATCACATGGCACAGGCTCAGGGTGACTGACAGGACTCATGAAGTCTGTTTTCTGTTCGATGGCTCTGTCTGTGCACACACACACACACACACACACACACACACACACACACACACACACACACACACACACACACACACACACACACACACACACACACACACACACACACACACACACACACACACACACACACACACACACAAACAGGGTCTCATTGTTGAGATCAGACAGACGTGCACAGCTGACGAGCCACATGTGAGAGCAGCTGCTCAAACGCTCTTCACAGCTGCTCTGTCCACAGGTACTGGTCAATATAGACTCATTAACACCAGCCTCTGTCGCAAGCAAAGACACTTCATCTCAAATATAAAGAAATCAGTGACAGTCAATGGAACAATATGATCTGATATTAACGTACTTGAAGCACTGTGTAAGTGTGCAGTGACTTCACTTCCAGTCTCTTTTGTTCTGGCTTAATAGATGAGAAAAGCCTAATGTTAGTAATGTGATGATGTTATGAAGCTCAAAATCCATAATCTTCAGCATCACCAACAATCTTCGGTCCTCTTCATTACACATCGTTTTAATGCATCAACTGAACACAACTACATTTAGATATGAACATCTATATTTAAAGGCAAATTCATTTTTTTCTTCTATTCAGAATTTCTTCACGTTCATGCTGTCGTCTGGTTAAACTCTTGTTTACTGTAGACCTGCTCCTCATCTCATTTGTACAGTGCAATATGCTCCAGGATCACTTTATTTTCACATTCACATAATTTACATACTTTTGAATTTGTAATAAGACCTGTTGCCAATTAAACACTGCCTTAAAGGTTTTCCTGCATTTTCCCATCAAAATAAAAGCTTCAGATTTAAAACGATCATTTAAAACTGAAGATTTAGATGGATTAGTATTGTTACTTAAACAGTAATAAAATAAAATACCATTGTCAAAAATAACATTATTACCATTATCAAATATTAGTTGTTTGTACAAATGTATTAATTCAATAATAGTATACCTATCTCTTAATTTTTGTTATAATTTGATTTAAAAAATAGTAATCATTCAAAACAAGCATTTATTCAAATTGATTCTTTCCTAAAAATGACAGTGAGAAAGTGATGTGGACAGAAACGCTCCTCTACAAAAAGAGGTTCGAGTCTACTTAAAAGTAAAGCTGCAAAGACTATTGTTTTTTGTTTGATTGTTTCTACTCTATTCAGATGATTCTTGTAAAGACCACGTGAAGATTCGATTCGTGTGACGACTGAACCCATGTGAACACATGTAAAAAAACAACTACTGTAGAAATGTAGCAGTTTAATAATCAAATTATAATTTTTGGCCAAATCACACAGCCTTATACTGTAAATAAATCATTTAAAAATAAAGACACACTTTATTAAACTTAAACTTACTTAAACTTATTAAAAAATATTTTTGTTTACCTGCATGTAAAACCATTACAGTTTTTTTCAACTTCTTACACACAAGTTCTTTCCTTGTCACACAATTTCTGAAAGCTGACTCTCAAACAGCAGAAGCACACATTGAGTCTGCAAAAACATAAATGATCTGCATTTGATTCAGTCTTCAATTTCATAAAACACTTTTTGCAAAACACAATACACAATTCTCAATGTAACAGGAATTAATATTATGGCCATGGGCGGCGCAAGGGAGGGGCTAGCAGGTGCTTCAGCACCCCCAAGAAAGACCAAAGCACCCGTAGCACCCCATACATAAAAATATATAATAAAAACATTTGACTCATTACACATGCATAACTCGTACAATGCAATACAACGTGACGTGATTTGCAGTTGCACATTTCGTAATGTCATAGCATTTTATTTAAAAAATGGATCGGTTCCTTGTGCCAAGTAGCCTTGCCCCTACTAAAGATTTTTCTGTCAACTAGTCGCACATTTATGATAAATGGATTAATATAAAAACCCACTAATATGGCCGGCAGCCATATCACCCTGCAGCCCAAGACTGGTTTCCCACTGAAGCTAAGCAGGGTTGAGCTGGTCAGTACCTGGATGGGAGACCTCCTGGGGAAACTAGGTTTCTGCTGGAAGAGTTGTTAGTGAGGCCAGCAGGGGGTGCTCACCCTGTGGTCTGTGTGGGTCATAACACCCCAGTATAGTGACGGGGACACTATACTGTAAAAAGCACCATCTTTTGGATGAGACGTTAAACCGAGGTCCTGACTCTCTGTGGTCATTAAAAATCCCATGGCACTTCTCGTAAAGAGTAGGGGTGCAACCCCGGAGTCCTGGCCAAATTTCCCCCACTGGCCCTTGTCAATCATGGCCTCCTAATAATCCCCATACACTCGATTGTCTCCATAACTCTCTCTCCTCTCCACCTGTAGCTGGTGTGTGGTGAGAGCATACACTTGATTGGCTCTGTCTCTCTCTCCTCTCCACCTTAGCTGGTTTGTGGTGAGAGCTCACTCGATTGGCTCTCTCTCTCTCCTCTCCACCTGTAGCTCTCTCTCCTCTCCACCTGGTGTGTGGGTGAGATACACTCGCTCCATACTCTCTCTCCTCTCCACTTGATTGGCTCTGACTCTCTCTCTCCCACCTGTAGCTGGTGTGCGGTGAGCGCATACCTCGTTGGCTCTAGCTCTCTCTCCTCTCCACCTGGTGTGTGAGAGCATGAGCGCTCTCTCTCCTCTCCATACACTCGATTGGCTCTATGACTCTCTCTCCTCTCCACCTGTAGCTGGTGTGCGGTGAGCGCATACACTCGATTGGCTCTATGACTCTCTCTCCTCTCCACCTGTAGCTGGTGTGCGGTGAGCGCATACACTCGATTGGCTCTATGACTCTCTCTCCTCTCCCTGTAGCTGGTGTGCTGAGCGCATAGATTGGCTCTATGACTCTCTCCTCTCACCTGTGTGTGGTGAGCTCACTGGCACCTCTCTCCTCTCCACCTGTTGTCCTGTGGCAGCCGTCGCATCATCGATTGGCTCTATGACTCTCTCTCCTCTCACCTGTGGGTGTGCGGTGAGCGCATACACTCGATTGGCTCTATGACTCTCTCTCCTCTCCACTGTAGCTGGTGTGTTGAGGCATACACTCGATTGGCTCTACCCCCCTCCACCTGTATGGTGTGTGGTGAGAGCATACACTGTTGGCTCTGTCTCTTCTCCTCTACCTGTAGCTGGTTGTGGTGAGAGCATACACTCGATTGGCTCCATGACTCTCTCTCCTCTCCACCTGTAGCTGGTGTGCGGTGAGCGCATACACTCGATTGGCTCTATGATCTCTCTCCTCTCCACCTGTAGCTGGTGTGCGGTGAGCGCATAACTCGATTGCACTACCTATGGTGTGCGGTGAGCGCAACACTGTTGGCATTCTCTCTCCTCCATTCATACATTTGGCTCTATGATCTCTCTCTCTCCACCTGTAGCTAAACCATCATTTAATATAGGCATTTAGGCATAGCCTATTCCACGAGCGTAAAGCTTGCTGCAAAGCACCGGCAAAAGTATTGATCAAGAATGCTTCAGGAAAAAAGAAGTGATCAACCAGTGTTTTCTTAGTCAGTGTCAGCTGCAAAGATGAAGTTGCCGAATGCCGACGACAGGCCATCTCAACAATAATGGATGTGCCTTTAGAGAAATACACCTTTTCATACGAACTACATAAATAGAGAAGATTTGCTTTTTATTTGAATTGGTTCGTTTAATAGTAGACATTTCAAGTTTTCTATAGATTTATTTTTATGTCTGTGAGTCGCTCCATTCACAGAAACTGCATACGACGGCAGAAAGCACATCCAAAAATGACGGAGTATTTTAAGTTCTTTCCGCAGGGAGAAAAAATGCAAGGGATTGCACGAGTGCCTCCATGTCATACATTAAGCATGATAATATTCCAACACTCCTCATACACACTTGAAATGCGTCTATTTAGCGATTGCATTATTCATATAAAAAAATAATAATAACCTGTTTTGGTCATATTTACTATTTGCCCAGCTCCCCTGTCAATGATCTAGCACCCCCTCAGCACCTGCATTCAAAATGATCTGGCTCCGCACCTTATAATGGCAAAGGTGTTTGCAAATATTTGCTTTTGAGATGTGTTTGTGTTATTTTGAATGCAGTGCTTAATTTAGCAAGAGATACGAGGCATTTTTCATCTTGTGTGTGCAGTTCTTGAATTTGTGTGTAAAGTTAAAAAAAAAAAGAGGCAAAGTTTTGAAAATGTGTGTAAAAAGAACTGTAATAGACATCAAAAGTGAACATGCGCATATGCTGTTAAATGGCTGAAAAATGAGATATTCAGGAGGTGCTTGAGTAAATGGTGTAATGTCAGATATAGAGATGGCTGCAGTGTAGGGCTGTGTTTAGTGACAGCAGCAGCTGCAGTGAAGGGTGTGTGTCTCTCGCAGCTGTCAGCCCATGTCGGGTGAGTGTGTGTGCAGCCCGGGCTGGTCGGGCTTGTACTGTAACGAGACGTGTGCTCCTGGTTTATACGGCGAGGCGTGTCAGGAGGTCTGCCGCTGTCAGAATGGAGCCGACTGCCACGGCGTGAGCGGGGAGTGTGTCTGCGCACCCGGATTCAAGGTACAGATTCATAAAGACGCCCTGTGTGTGTGTGTGTGTGTGTGTGTGTGTGTGTGTGTGTGTGTGTGTGTGTGTGTGTGTGTGTGTGTGTGTGTGTGTGTGTGTGTGTGTGTGTGTGTGTGTGTGTGTGTGTGTGTGTGTGTGTGTGTGTGTGTGTGTGTGTGTGTGTGTGTGTGTGTGACAGAGTGTGTGTAGTGTGTGTGTGTGTGTGTGTGTGTGTGTGTGTGTGTGTGTGTGTGTGGGTGTGTGTGTGTGTGTGTGTGTGTGTGTGTGTGTGTGTGTGTGTGTGTGTGTGTGTGTGTGTGTGTGTGTGTGTGTGTGTGTGTGTGTGTGTGTGTGTGTGCGTGCGTGCTGTAGTCAAACATTAACGTGTGCTGTGATCTTAGGGCTCAGACTGCTCTGCTCCCTGTCCCTCTGGCTCCTACGGCATCAACTGCAGCTCAGTGTGCTCATGTAAGCACGCAGCCGCTTGCTCACCCATCGACGGATCCTGCTCCTGTCAAGCAGGTAATTCACCTCAGACCCCGCTCTGTTAAAGGGCTCATGACATGGATTTTTACAATTATTTTAATATGTTCATTGAGGTTTACTTATAATGTTAATAAAGTTGTTTGCACAAAAAAATAAGAAATTGTGGAAAAATTATTATTTACCCTCATTCTGACCCTCTGTCTAAAACGAACTGTTTTAATGGGCATGTTCTTTAAAGGGGTCCTATTATGCTTTTTCACTTTTTAAATTTTAGTCAGTGTGTAGTGTGTATGTTTGGGCATTAAAAGATCGACAAAGTTACAAATCTCAATATCCACTCCAAAGGGAGATATTTCTTCCAAAAAAAAAATTATTTCCAAAAACTACAAAGAACGGCTCGTTTGGACTACAAAGTTGTTTTCCTGTGTTTGTGACATCACAAAGACAATCCCGCCTATGGAAATTTGAATAGTGGGGGGTTGCGGCAACGCTTGGTTGAGCTCTACACATTTCAAAATCGAAACCCAGTGCTGGTGTTTTTATATCAGTGTTTCTGATGGAAACCAACTGTCTTCAGAAAATGTTGGATGTCATTTTCATTTCATCTTGCATGTATGTCTGATAAAACAGTGTTTGTGAGCGGAGCTCTGCTTTGTGTACAGCGTTACAATGGAAACCTCGCTCTCTCCAACAGCGCCTCCTGCTGGCAGATAATTCATCTGCATACATATGCGTCCAGCCACAAATATTGTAAGTCTGAGGGACTATAGTACAAATAAATTCAACTGTATAACAGTTTCACTGCAATTCATGTTATACTGTTAGAATTAAAGAACAATAAACATAATATACTGAACAAAATTATAAATGCAACATGTTTGCTTTCGCTCCCATTTTTCATGAGCTGAACTCAAAGATCTAAGACTTTTTCACAAAAGGCCTATTTCTCTCAAATATTGTTCACAAATCTGTCTAAATGTGTTAGTGAGCACTTCTCCTTTGCTGAGATAATCCATCCACCTCACAGGTGTAGCATATCAAGATGCTGATTAGACAGCATGATTATTGCACAGGTGTGCCTTAGGCTGGCCACAATAAAAGGCCACTCTAAAATGTGCAGTTTTATCACACAGCACAATGCCACAGATGTCGCAAGTTTTGAGGGAGCGTGCAATTGGCATGCTGACTGCTGGAATGTCCACCAGAGCTGTTGCCCCGTGAATTGAATGTTCATTTCTCTACCATAAGCCGTCTCCAAAGGCGTTTTAGAGAATTTGGTAGTACATCCAACCGGCCTCACAACCGCAGACCATGTGTAACCACACCAGCCCAAGACCTCCACATCCAGCATCTTCACCTCCAAGATCGTCGGAGACCAGCCACCCCGGACAGCTGCTGCAACAATCGGTTTGCATAACCAAATAATTTCTGCACAAACAATCACAAACCGTCTCAGGGAAGCTCATCTGCATGCTCATCGTCCTCATCAGGGTCTCGACCTGACTGTAGTTCCTCGTCGTAACCGACTTAAGTGGGCAAATGCTCACATTCAATGGCGTCTGGCACTTTAGAGAGGTGTTCTCTTCACGGATGAATCCCGGTTTATGTTGCAAGGATCTGTACACAATTCCTGGAAGCTGAAAACATCCCAGTTCTTGGATGGCCAGCATACTAATCAGACATTTCACCCATTGAGCATGTTTGAGATGGGGGCAAAAACATTGTTATTTTTAAGCTGTTGTTGACATCCCATCTAAAACATGATTTAGCCAAAAAACAACAACCATAACGTTACCACTTTAATATGTATTACAATATCTGTGTGTGCGAAGGTTCTGCGTGATCCTCTTGGTCAAAATTCTCGAGGTCTGAATTGATGGTAATATTGATGAACTTGCTTTTTTTGGCAAGGGGCGGGGCAATAACGGCGTCTAAGCTGTTGGCCAATCACAATGCACTGGGACAGCTAACCAATCACAACACATTTAGTTTTTCAGAAGGCTGGCTTTCATCAAACCCGGAAATAATCGTGTCTGTTGTGTCTGGATGGGGAGAAAGGTATTGTAATAATGTAAATGATGTGAAAAATAATGCAATTTTCTAACCACCGATCATGTTCTAGTACACCCCCAAAACAAAATCAAGGCTTTGTAGTATTCAGTCGCTGTTTTAATTCTAATTATCACTACATAGGAAACAGTATCAACAGCCCTCGCTATGGCATAAGTGTTCTGACAACATGATCAAAATAAACCAGTCATTTCCAGACAAGGCATTATGAAACCATGTACTGACGGTTTGTGCTGCAGTCAGATCTAGCACCGCTTCATCGTTCAACAAATGATTATTTGTGATTCTCTATGACGCTGATTGTAATCACTGTGATTGTAGTATCTATTTGTTTTGACGCGACGAGACTCATTCAGCGTGATCAAGTTAGCGACTGAACGACAGTGGGCGGGACCTATGCTGAGAAGGCTATTCGTCGAAATACTGCTCTGGAGGCATGTTTATGCAAATGTATTTGCCCTGTGATGTCATCTTGCCCCTCAGATCCAAACGAGCCATTTCTGGAGCCTAATTAAATAATGCTTTGTTTATAATGAGGAGGAAGTTTTAAGATATGAAACTTACAGGATGTTTTAAAGCCACAAAGTCCTCTTATACACCAAAAGATCAAGACAAATTTGATTTCTCTTGTCATGACCCCTTTAAAAGGGACATATCATTTTCTCACCCTCATGTCGTTCCAAACCCGTGATAAATGAGTTCCTCCCCAGAAGACAAATTAAGGTGTTTTGTGTTTGGTGTCAGGGTGGCACGGGGTGGACTGCTCCATTAACTGCCCCAGCGGCTGGTGGGGTCTGGGCTGTAACCTGACGTGTGTGTGCGGGAACGGAGGAGCCTGCAGCGCTCTGGATGGGACGTGCTCCTGTACCCCGGGCTGGAGAGGAGACCGCTGCGATCAACACTGTCAGGTCAGCTCATCACCAACATCACCAAACCTCGTTCTGAGCTCATTCACACAGGCAAAGCCGACTCGGTCACCTTCTCACTAGGGCCCCTTTTTCGGGGTACTCAGAAGTGAAGTCATCATGGTTAGGTAAACTTCTACAGTGGTTAATGGAAACTACAATAAATATTATTTTGTGTTCCCGTTTGCTCTAATAGCAAAATAAAAAAACACGGTAACGTTACTACAACAACAGAGAACAAATACTGAGATATTGATTGCGAAAGATGTCAGATTTGCCGTCTCTCAGTCAGCCATTGTATTTTATGTGTTATAGAGAGTACATGTAAATATATGAACAGTTTATTTACAAAAACAGATTATTTAAAAAAATATATATTTTATTATGTTTTCATGTTTGTATTGTGTTTTATTGTATTAGCTAGCTGTAGTTTTTTGTTATTTTTTAACTTAATCAAAATAAACCAATTGCAGTTTAATTGAGATTAATTGGAATGCACAATGAAAAAAAAAACATTGTTGCACAATGAAAAAAACTAATTGTTAAAAACAGAGTTATCTGTTATTGCAAATTAACTCTTCATGTATAAAAATGTATTTGCTCATTTATAATTATGTTCCATATTTTTGGCTTTGACTCAAAAGGCATTGCATCAGTGACCTGTAATAATAATCTTTAGCTCTGCCAAGCCAGAGATCTCAAGTGTGTTCTGATATTGAGCAAAGCCAGAGTTTGTGTTGAGTGAAGTGTGCTGTTGTGGGCTGATGCAGGACGGGACGTATGGACTGGACTGTCGCGAGCGCTGTGACTGCAGTCATGCGGACGGCTGCCACCCCTCGAGCGGACACTGCCGCTGTCTGACCGGATGGACAGGTAAAGAGCTGAGCCTCACACTTCTCACCACTATAGACCCCTTTTCTGTTAGTAAACATAGTGACATTTTTCTGTGGGCGGAGCTTAGCTGGAGGCAGAAAGATCCCCCTGACCGCTTCACTAATGCTAGCAATGAAGTCTGTTAGCTTGTTTTTTTAACAATACCTGGAGAAATTCCGATTTGACCCGCATATGTAAGGTCACTCACTGTCCGGGACCGCGACTGTTATTTGAAAAGGTTAACCTTAATGGACGAAACCAGATTGGCCGACTTGCACATGCTTTAACTTAAAGGATGGATGATCTGACAGGATTCCCTCCATTTGAGTGACTCACATCTAACGTGTATAGTTAAGACAAACTCACCGTGTCTATCTAGACATGAAGTGTATATATATACAGTGCTCAGCGTAAATGAGTACACCCTCTTTGAAAATAAACATTTTAAACAATATCTCAATGAACACAAAAACATTTTCCAAAATGTTGACAAGACTAAGTTTTATATAACATCTGTTTAACTTATAACATGAAAGTAAGGTTAATAATATAACTTAGAGAACCAAAATTTTCAGTTTTACTCAAATTAGGGTGATGCAAAAATGAGTACACCCCACTGAAAGTCTCTGGAGCAAAGCTACATTTTAAAAGACGGTTACATTTAGCAGACGCTTTTATCCAAAGCAACTTACAGTGCATTCAGGTTATATATTTTTTTGTCAGTACATGTGTTCCCTGGGAATCGAACCCACAACCTTTGCGCTGCTAATGCAATGCTCTAACCACTGAGCCATAGGAAGCCATTTTAGACTACAAATGTCTAATTTAACAAGAATTCAACCACAGGTGAGTCTAATTATTCATTACACAGGTGACAGTTGACTATAAAAGGGTGTTACTTAAATAAAACCCCTTCCCATTTCATGCTGTCAGCAATGGCACCACATGGAAGAGAAATGTCACAAGACCTGAGAAAGAAAATAATTTCTTTACACAAGAAAGGTGAAGGCTACAAGAAGATCAGCAAAGCTTTACTTATCAGTCAGAATACTGTAGCAAAAGTGGTACAAACATTTAAAAAAGATGGGAACTGCAACCATCTCACAGAGACGTCCAGGTCGTCCACGGAAGTTAACACCTCGTCAGGAGCATCTTCTGATGAGAAGGGTTGAAGAAAATCGACATGCAAGTTCACTGCAGTTATCTAAAGAAGTAGAAAGCCAAACTGGGGTGACTATTTTCCGTGACACAATACGGCGTACACTGCAGAGGAATGGCATGCATGGGTGCCGTCCACGAAAGAAGCCTCTCCTAAAGCCCAGGCACAAAAAAGCCCGCCTAGAGTTTGCCAGGGCCCATGCTGACAAAGATGAAGACTACTGGGACTCTATACTCTGGAGTGATGAGACCAAGATAAATGTTTTTGGAACTGATGGCTTCAAAACTGTATGGCGTCGCAAAGGTGAGGAATACAAAGACAAATGCATGGTGACTACAGTGAAACATGGTGGTGGCAGTGTCCTTATGTGGGGCTGCATGAGTGCTGCTGGTGTCGGGGAGCTGCATTTCATTGATGGCATCATGAATTTACAAATGTACTGCTCTATACTGAAAGAGAAGATGCTACCATCACTCCGTGCCCTTGGTTGTCGTGCACTTTTCCAACATGTATTCCAACACATCTAAGGCCACTGTTGGATTTCTGAAGAAGAACAGGGTGAAAGTGATTCAGTGGCCAAGTATGTCTCCTGATCTGAACCCAATCAAGGTTCAAGTTCAAGGTTCTTTATTATTCTATACACAATCATACAAGTATAATCAGGGAATGCAAGTAGAATTTAAGAAAAATACAGCATTTACATGAAGAGAGAAAAAATAACCCCAACTATGTTGAACATGTGAGAACAGGAAAAAACTCCGCAACACAAAAGCACATCCATCCAGGGGAAGTGAATCCGGCCCAGCAAGCAGCCATCTGATCCCGCAGCCATGATCCGGCGCTGGTCAGACCCGCTAAGGCCAGCGGAGAGGAACAGAGGCGAATGGTCGGGGGGGGGGGGGGGGGGGCATTCTTAATGTCTGTAGGGTGGGGGAGAATGTAAGAGCGTCTCACTGCATTGCACTCCCGGGGTAGATTGCAAAACAGCCTTGCCAAGGCCACTGTAGGGGAGCAGAAAAAGATGATTGTTTTGTCTTTGGGGCGAAAATTCCAATTTTTGCAGCTCTCTCTGCCATTTTGACTCGAACACCTGGGGAATTCAAGAGACAAGTTGAGCCATCACTCTCCATCCAGCCCAATCTCTAAAAGAGGTCATTCTTGAAGAATGGAAAAAGATAGATCTGGCAAAATGGCCACTGCTTCCATGTAGAAGACTTGGTGTGTCATTAAAAATCATGGAGGCCATACAAAGTACTAGATTTAGTAGTTTTTGTTGTGGGGTGTACTCATTTTTGCATCACCCTAATTTGAGTAAAACTGAAAAATGTGTAATCTAAGTTATATTATTAACCTTACTTTCATGTTATAAGTTAAACAGATGTTATATTAAACTTAGTCTTGTCAACATTTTGGAAATGTTTTTTGTGTTCATTGAGATATTGTTTAAAATTTAACTTTTCAAAGGGGGTGTACTTACGCTGAGCACTGTATATATATATACACACACATTCGCCGGCACTTTATTAGGTACACCTGTTCAATTGCTTGGTAACATAAATTGCTATTCAACCAATCAGCAGCAACTCAATGCATTTAGGCATCTAGATGTGGTGAAGACGACTTGCTGAAGTTCAAACCGAGCATCAGAATGGGGAAGAAAGGTGGTTTAAGTGACTGAACATGGAATGAAAATGCCTTGTTGATGTCAGAGGTCAGAGGAGAATGGGCAGACTGGTTAGAGATGATAGAAAGGCAACAGTAACTCAAATAACCACTCGTTACAACCAAGGTATGCAGAATACCATCTCTGAACACACAACATGTCGAACCCTGAAGCAGATGGATCATCTCTGAGTATAAACAGCTCCTTTGAATCACATTCGGTTACTATTACCTACCCTCTAAAAATCCATTTTGTAGTTGTTTATCGTCCTCCAGGACCACTAGTTAACTTTGTGGAAGAATTAGATTTGTTGCTCTCAACCTTTCCTGAGGATGGTACACCCTTAATTATACTTGGAGACTTTAACATCCACCTAGATAAACCTCAGGCTGCAGACTTCCACACTCTACTTGCCTCTTTTGATCTCATGAGAGTATTAACTACGGCTACTCACAAATCAGGCAACCAACTGGACCTTATTTACACACGACACTGCTCCACTGATCATGTGCTGGTTACTCCACTGCACACCTCGGACCACTTCTTCCTCACTCTTAACCTCAACATGATACCTTACACATCAAATACCCCTCCACATGTCACTTTTCGACGTAACTTACGCTCGCTCTCACCCTCCCGGCTATCTGCTATGGTTTTATCTTCGCTTCCTCCCCTTAAACAGTTATCATGTCTTGATGCTAATAGTGCTACTGACACTTTCTGTTCCACTCTGATGTCTTGTTTTGATACTTTCTGCCCCTTAACTTCCAGACCAGCACGTACCACTCCTTCTGCCCCTTGGCTATCTGTCGTTCTCCGCGAACATTGTTCTAAACTCAGGGCTGCAGAAAGGGTATGGCGCAAATCACAAAATCCTACTGACCTTAATTTTTATCGATCACTCCTCTCTGACTTCTCTGCTAATGTCTCCACTGCTAAAAGGACATACTATCATGACAAAATTAACAATTCACCTAATTCTCACATGCTCTTTAAAACATTTTCCTCCCTCCTTTGTCCTCCTCCTCCCCCTCCTTCATCAACTTTAACAGCTGACGACTTTGGCACATTCTTCATTAATAAAATTACAAACCTCACTGCACAATTTTCCACACCACAATCTATCAAACACATCTTACCAGCAAACATAAACTCGTTCACATACTTCTCTCCACTCTCTGAGGCAGAAGTCTCTAAACTCATCCTTTCCAGTCATCCTACTACTTGTCCGCTTGATCCTATTCCATCTCATCTCCTTCAAGCTATTTCTCCTGCAGTTGTTCCTGCACTCACTCACATCGTTAACACATCCCTTCACACTGGAATTTTTCCCTCAGCATTTAAACAGGCTCGTATAACCCCACTTCTTAAGAAACCCACTCTTAACCCAACTCTTTTAGGGAACTATAGACCGGTTTCCCTTCTACCTTTCATTGCAAAAACACTTGAACGAGTTGTGTTCAACCAAGTCACTGCCTTTCTCACACAGAATAACCTCCTGGACAGTAACCAATCTGGCTTCAGAAGTGGACATTCCACCGAAACTGCCTTGCTCTCAGTTGTTGAAGATCTAAGACTTGCAAGAACAGCTTCCAAGTCTTCATTACTTATATTGCTGGATCTGTCTGCTGCTTTTGATACGGTCAACCACCAGATCCTCCTGTCAACCCTATTGAGAAAGGGCATCTCAGGAACCGCACTCCAGTGGTTTGACTCTTACCTCTCAGATAGGTCCTTCAAAGTATCTTGGAGAGGTGAGGTATCCAAGTCGCAACATCTAGCTACAGGGGTGCCACAGGGCTCAGTTCTTGGACCACTTCTCTTTTCTGTCTACATGGCTTCACTAGGTTCTGTCATTCATAAACATGGCTTTTCATATCACTGCTATGCTGATGACACTCAACTCTACCTCTCATTCCATCCTGATGATCTGACGATAGCTGCTCGTATCTCAGCATGTCTAGCGGACATTTCTAGCTGGATGAAGGACCATCACCTTCAACTCAACCTAGCTAAGACAGAACTGCTTGTGGTTTCAGCAAACCCATCGTTTCATCACAATTTCACCTTCCAATTAGGCTCATCAACAATAACTCCTTCAAAAACAGCCAGAAACCTTGGAGTTGTGATTGATGATAAGCTGAATTTCACAGACCACATTACTAAAACTTGCCGGTCCTGTAGATTTGCATTATATAATATTAAGAAGATCAGGCCCTTTCTCTCGGAACATGCAACACAACTCCTTGTTCAGGCTCTTGTTCTGTCCAGACTTGACTATTGCAATGCTCTCTTGGCAGGTCTTCCAGCCAGTTCTATCAAACCTCTACAATTAATCCAAAACGCTGCTGCAAGATTAATCTTTAATGAGCCGAAAATAACGCACGTCACACCTCTGTTCATCAATTTGCACTGGCTACCAATAGCTGCTCGCATTAAATTCAAGGCATTAATGTTTGCCTACAGAACCACCTCTGGCTCTGCACCCGTTTACCTAAATTCATTACTTCAGACTTATGTGCCCTCTAGAATCTTGCGTTCTGCAAGTGAACGACGCATTACTGTACCATCCCAAAGAGGCACAAAATCCCTTTCACTGACTTTTTCATTTACTGTTCCCATCTGGTGAAATGACCTGCCTAACTCAATCCGAGCAGCTGAATCCTTACCCATCTTCAAGAAACAACTAAAAACACATCTCTTCCATCTTTATTTGACCCTCTAACTCTAGCACTCTCTATTCTAAATTTATTTTATCTAATCTGTCTTCTCTTTATTTAAAAAAAAAAAAAACACAAACATTTGACCCTCTATCAATTGCATATTTATTCTCTAACTGCTAGCTTTTCTGGTAAAACTAACACTAAGTTTAATTTTTCTATATTTTACATACTAGTTTTCTAAAAAAAATAACAAAACAAAAAAAAAATCCTTCCTACGTGTACTGCGTTAGGCTAACCAGGACTTGTAAGGGCACTTGCATGTTGTTGCTCTTTTGTTGGTTTTGATTGCTTCTATAATGTCCTCATTTGTAAGTCGCTTTGGATAAAAGCGTCTGCTAAATGTCTAAATAAATAAATAAATAAATAGATGGGCTACAGCAGCAGAAGACCACACCGGGTGCCGTTCCTGTCAGCTAAGAACAGGAGACGGAGGATACAATTCACACAGGCTCACCAAAATTGGACAATAGAAGATTGGAAAAACGTTGCTTGGTCTGATGAGTCTCGAGTCAGAATTTGGCATAAAGAACATGAAAGCATGGATCCATCCTGCCTTGTCGCAACAGTTCAGGCTGGTGGTGGTGGTGTAATGGTGTGGGGGATATTTTCTTGGCACACTTTGGGCCCCTTATTACCGATTGAGCATTGTTTAAACACCACAGCCTACCTGAGTATTGTTGTTGACCATGTCCATCCCTTTATGACTACAGTGTACCCATCTTCTGATGTCTACTTCCAGCAGCATAATGCACCATGTCACAAAGCTCAAATCATCTCAGACTGGTTTCTTGAACATGACAATGAGTTCACTTTACTCAAATGGCCTCCACAGTCACCAGATCTCAATCCAATAGAGCATCTTTGGGATGTGGTGGAACGGGAGATTCGCATCATGGATGTGCAGCCGACAAATCTGCAGCAACTGCGTGATGCTATCATGTCAATATGTGACACAGACATGTCATACATGACATAGTGAGATGCATAAAAAATCTTTAGACGTGCCCATAACAACAAAAGACAATACTTTATTCAACCTTTTCTGATAAGAAGTGTGCTCTGCAAATGTGAGCGTTTTTGACTATAAATTGTGTCCAGTCCTCTCGTTTCACCACAGCTGTAGTTGATTTTGTTGTCTGGCAGTGGCAGCAGGTATGCCTTAAAATTTAAAATTGGAGCCTCTACAACATCGATTCGGGCACCCAACATCACAACAAGATGATCCCCTCGCTGGGAGCTCTCAGTTCTCAGATTAGTGGGTTTTAAGGTGCTTGTTCATAAACTCGTAATCCTAAATATGTATGTGGTTACAGCCTTGCTGTCCATCCACCCCATTCACCCAAAACCGCTTGTCCTGCATGTGTAATAACAACTTTAATGACCATCAATTTTTTTTTATTGATATGATTAACAGAAATATTCTGCTAAAGGTACAGTTGAAAACAAATAATTTACTCCCCTCAAGTTGATCCAAACCTGTAGGTTTCTTACAAAATAAGATATTTTGAAGAATGTTGGTAAACTATTGCTGGTCCCCATTTGTCACGCAGTGGCTGTAGAAGTGAGCGCATGACGAAGGAGTAGAGTACAAAGTAATATTTAAAAATAATCCACAGGAAAATCCACAACCACATAAGCACAAGTAATTGCAGACAAAGGAACCGGGGAGAACACAGGATTAAATACGAGAAAAGTAATCAGGGAGAACTGAAACAGATGTAGAGTAATTAACGAGGAACTGAATCTGAAGACAGAAACACATGCAATACTAAACCAAAACAGAACATAACATGACACCAATGACTTCCATAGTAATTTTTTCCATACTTTGAAAGTCAATGCGGACCAGAAATTGTTTGGTTACCAACATTCTTCTAAACTCGTATGGGTTGGGAGCAACTTGAGCATGAGTAATTTTTATTTTGTGATGAAGTATCCCTAGGTGTACCAGCAACAGGTCTTGTCAGCGCTTGTGTAGATGATGTGTGTACTTCAGGATCTGTTCCGCGTGTGGTGTTCTCTCCCACACATTCCTGGGGTTTGCTCTGGACTCCGGCAGCATACTGATGCTCTCAGGACCGCTGCACAAGAATGATCTCCAGCTCCTAGCAACACACGCTCGCTCTCAAAAGAGCTTTTGTCTGTGTTCTGGCAGCACAGAGGCACTTCAGCGCTCGGACTGAGCTCCAGACTCGTGTGTAACCATTTGTCCTTCCAGTCACTGGGTTATGACCATTTCACACCAACATTGATAACCATAACAATAACGATATTAGCACACCAACACACAATATCGTATCACAGTGTTGGCTTTCCATCATCCCTCCACCATCCCATCTCATCCCATTCCAAGACGCCTCATTGTAGTCACTCTCGTAGTCTGGGGTTCGCACAGATCAGCACACCAATTCATTAACTATCATTTATCAAGAATGCATGGGCAGGTGATCTCATGAACTTGTAATAGTTCTCAATACAAAACATAGAATTCTGTAAGAGAAGTGAAGTTGGTAACACTTAAAGCCTTTGTGTTTAATGCATTATAAAAGTATTCATAATGTGCATTGTAATGTCTTTTCATAAATAATTGGAAATGCATTATAATATCTGATTGTTTGTCATGTGTTGTAATGCTTTATACTTTCTAAAGGTGTAACAATTAATAGACAATCATCACAATGTATTATAACTGTGCTTGTAGTTATTCAAGGGATCTTAAATGTGTTAAAAAGGCATAAATAATGCATAATATATTGAGGCATTACGTAAAGAGTTACCGTGAAGTTTTGTGAAGCGGCATAAAGTGTAAAGTGATGTTGTGTGTGTATGTTTCTCACAGGCATTCACTGTGACAGTGTGTGCGCTGAGGGCCGCTGGGGGCCCAACTGCTCTCTGTCCTGTAACTGTAAGAACGGAGCGTCTTGTTCGCCTGACGAGGGTGCGTGCGAGTGTGCGCCTGGATTCAGAGGAACCACCTGCCAGCGCAGTGAGTGCTCAAACACTGCATGCCTGTCTGTCCCGCCACACTGCACCATGTCTGTTTGCTCAGCCGCTCTGTTCTCCTCATGTTTTCCCCATGTGCTCCCAGTCTGTTCTCCGGGTTTCTTTGGCCACCGCTGTGGCCAGGCCTGTCCGCACTGCGTCCACAGCAATGGCCCCTGTCACCACGTGACCGGCCAGTGTGACTGTCTGCCCGGGTTCAAAGGAGCGCTCTGCAATGAAGGCAAGACACGCCGCTCTCACTCACTTCTACAGTACAGCTGCCAGACAGTCTGGCTTACATCGGGAGCATGTCTTTTCCATGCCATTTATTCTTTCAGTTCTTTCTGTAATATTTTCCATTTCCATTGTACAGTATCTGTGCTGTGGTTGTGTCAGCGAATGGTGGTGTTGATGTGTGTCTGTCTGCAGTGTGTCCCAGTGGCAGGTTCGGTAAGAACTGTGCGTGGAGCTGCACCTGCACTAATAATGGCACGTGTAACCCCATCGGCGGCTCGTGTCAGTGTTACCCCGGCTGGATCGGCAGCGACTGCTCACAGCGTCAGTATTCTATGCAATCACACTAAAAACACAAAATCTCTCGCTGTCAGATTCTGCCTTACACACCGATTTTGTTTCCACCCTAATGGCTCAACTTCAGCTCATCTTGTCCGATGACAAAAAAAAAATATTTAGGTTTCTGATCAACAGGTGACTTAGGCTGATGATACACTGGGCAACTTTTTGAGCAAAAGTGTTAATGTTGCCGTCAATGGGGAACCAGGTGAGACACAGGGCCTAAGACCGATCTAAATTATCCAAATATAAATTTGTTACCCATTCTTAATGGGAAAGTGCCCAAGCAACATTTCTCAAAAAGTGTTGCCCAGCAAAATTGCTCAAAAATTTGCCCAGTGTATCGTCAGCCTTAATGTTGGCCTTTCTCTTTGTGTCTGAAGATATTTTGGCTGTCTACGCACTTTCTCTCATATCACACACAGTTATGTATCTGCCAGGCTTGAATCTCTGGGTCAGGAGGGTTTAGTAGGGCAGTCTGATGTCTGGTATGTCCCCAGATCTTTTCAAAGCATTTTTCCTCTTCAAACAACTTAATCAAATCAAGTCACCTTTATTTATATAGCACTTTATACAATACAGGTTGTTAAATCAGCTTTACAGTTGTCAGTAATGCAAACAAAATGTAATTCTGCTGTTGAGCAGCTCTAAAAAGAGGACAGTAGCAAATCACCAATTTTCAGTTTAAGTACTGGTCATTCAGTTTTTTATATCAACTACGCATTCAGATTTGCAAATTGGTATGTTTCAACGGGCAGCAAAGATATATACAGCTGAGTATCATCAGCATAACAGTGAACCCCATGTTTCCTGATGATATTTCCCAAGGGCAACATGTAAAGCGTGAAAAGTAACGGCCCTAGTACTGAGCCTTGAGGTACTCCATACTGCACTTGTGATCGATATAATACCTCTTCATTCACTGCTACAAATTGATGGCGGTCAGATAAGTACGATTTGAACCATGCTAATGCACGCTAAAATCTATTCAAAAGATTACTGTGATCGATAGTGTCGAACGCAGTGCTAAGATCCAGGAGCACTAATAGAGAGATACAACTACGATCAGATAATAAGAGCTGGTCATTTGTCAATCTAATGAGAGCAGTCTCAGTACTATGAGATGGTCTAAATCCTGACTGGAAAACCTCACAATCTGTAATTTATAGCAGCTGTTGGGTCTCCGGCATTGTCTAATGTAATGTGATATGATTTTGTAGTTTGATCATTACAGATGTTTACTGATGTGTCTAATGACGTAGCACTTATCAAATACATTGTTTGAGATTTTTTTTAGAAAAAAAGTAGTGGAGTGTTATCCTCCTAAATAAAGTATAAGCATGTAACTGCTGGGTTGTTGTAAATTATAGAAAATGTTACTTTCCACATCTGGACAGAACGATCCCACACAGTTCCTTTGGTTCAGCTGACGTAGCTCTTCTCGTGTAAGTGAATGGTCCATTAAAAGACTATGCTCAGTGAAGGTTTATCACTCAGGAGCATTAGGAACAGAGTTTGTTTTTACCCATGACTTTGGCTTAATCATGCCCTCTTTGTGCTTTGACGTCATTGAGTGTATGTGGTCTCTAGCGCCCCCTGCTGATAATAAAGAGAAACATGAATGAAACACATGATCTGCTGTGTTTTATACACACTACCTGTCAAAAGTTTGCAACAATTATGATTTTTTTTAATGTTTTTGAAAGAAGTTACTTTGGCTCACCAAGGCTGCATTTTATTTAGTGAAAAAATACATGTTTTTGTGGAAACCATGAAACCCCCCCCCCCCCAAGATTCTTAGAATAGATAAATAGAAAGTTCAATGAACACCATAAATATAAAATGGAAATATTTTGTTATGTTATAAATGCCTTTATTGTAACTTTTAATTAATTGAATGCGTCCTTGTGTAAATAAAAGTAATAGATATCAATAGTGGCCGTAAAGAAGGTTTTAATTTCTATAGCTCTATAAATATTACTGACTGGTGTTTGTGCATTTTTTGCAAATATGGTCAAAATAAAGGGTCTCAATTAAATATGTGCACTGTCACATTTTGGTGCAAATTGTCACATGACCAGAGCAGTTTGCTGTTTGCACCTTGAGAAGTTGATGGCTGAATCAAAGCTCCAAAGCAAACGGCTAGTAAAGTATGTATGTTAACAGAAAGACATGACAAATATTTTTGGTACACATTATCTTTAAGGTGTCTAGTATTTATATATGAATTTACAATTATTATACTTTGTTGAGTGTGGTCATAGAATGAGTAAACATGTTGATGGAAACAATAGTGACCGGTGGGATAGTAACTATTTTAGTTTTTATCTTAGTATACCCATTCAGTGTTGTATAAGGGTTTTTATGTTTAGTAGTAGCCATATAATGTGATGAAACAGTTTACAATGGGTTAATAACTGGACTGATATATATATATATATATATTTGATTAGTCATTTAGCAGATTGATTAGTCATTTAGCAGATTGATTAGTCATTTAGCAGACGCTTTTATCCAAAGCGACTTACAAATGAGGACAACAGAAGCAACCAATTGTAGTATTAAAAGAGATCCCAAACTAAAAGCTAAAACTTTATAAATACTACATATACACATTTTAAATAAATAAATTAATTAATTAAATCAAAATGACAATACACATAAATAGGAATTTTGATGACTGCAGAAATAATTACATTTCAGTATATACATTATCCCACCAGTCACAATTGTGATAAAATTGTGACCATAAATCACACACTTAAAAAAAATAGTTATTGATTATTTCAAGGGAGGCTTCGAGGAGCAAATCAGCATATTAGATTGATTTCTGAAGGGTCATGTGACACTGAAGACTGATACTAAAAATGGCTATTTTACATGTAAAGTACTTTTCCACACTATTGATGTTTTTTCCATAATAAGAAAAAAATGTGATGTGTGTTCACCTGTAGCATGTCCTCCGGGTCAGTGGGGTCCCAACTGCATCCACACCTGTAACTGTCACAACGGGGCGTTTTGCAGTGCGTATGACGGCGAGTGCAAGTGTACGGCCGGCTGGACAGGGCTATACTGCACACAGCGTGAGTACCACTCATCACCTCTGACCACTAGCCTGTGCGCTCACGACTGACCCCACGGTGCTGCTGTGTCTTGCAGGCTGTCCACTGGGCTTCTATGGTAAGGACTGCGTTCAGGCGTGTCAGTGTGAGAACGGCGCAGACTGCAATCACATCTCCGGTCAGTGCACCTGCCGCACCGGCTTCATGGGACACCACTGTGAACAGAGTGAGTATGAAAGCAGAGCTGGTCCTTTGATATTTTCAAGCACACGCTCGAGTCTGCATCTGATACAAGCTTTTCCACTGGCTTCCAGAATGTCCTGCAGGAACGTACGGATATGGCTGTCGGCAGGTGTGCGACTGTCTCAATAACTCCACATGTGATCACATGACTGGCACCTGCTACTGTAACCCTGGCTGGAAAGGCAACCGCTGTGACCAGGGTAAGCTTACATTAGCAGGTAAAATAAGTATTGAACACCTCACCATTTTTCTCAGTAAATATATTTCTAAAGGTGCTGTTGACATAACATTTTCACCAGATGTCGGTAACAACCCAAGTAATTCATACATACAAAGAAAACAAAACAAATAAGTTCAGAAATTAAGTTATGTGTAATAAAATGGAATGACACAGAGAAACATTATTGAACACATGAAATGTATTTAATACTTCGTACAAAAGCCTTTGTTGGTAATGACAGCTTCAAGACGCCTCCTGTAGGAGAAACTAGTGGCATGCATTGCTCAGGTGTGATTATGTCTTCAAATCTTGAAATCTTGAATCTTTTTTTAACTCTGAGCTTTAGTTCTTATTTTCTATTGGATTCAAGTCAGGTGATTGGCTGTCCATTCTGGAAGCTTTATTTTCTTCCTCTGAAACCAGTCAATAGTTTCTTTGGCTGTGTTTGGGATCATCTTCATCATCCTGGTACTGTAGGTGTTGGGACTGAAGCTGATATTAATTTCCACTGACGCTGTGTGCAGTATAGCAGGATTGCTTTCTAATTACTGATAGATTTCAGCTGGTGTCTTGGCTTTCCATGCCTTTTTGCACCTCCCTTTCTTCATTTGTTCAATACCGTTTCTCTGTGTCATTACATTTTATTACACATAACTTAATTTCTGAACTGGATATTTTGGGTTGTTACCGACATCTGGTGAAAATTTCATGTCAACAGCAACTTTAGTAATATATTTACTGAGAAAAATGATGACGAGTTTAATACTTATTTTACCCACTGTAAGTAGAAAAATCCCAACATCAGAAATAGATAGTCTTGCAAAAGTATAAATTGTTTTCATGCTTTGTTATGTTGCAACCTTATTTTAAACTGCTTTATATAACTTTTTGTCCACATCAATCTACACTCTATACACCATAATGACAAAGCACAAAACAGATTTGTGACAACTTTGCAAATTTATTAGAAATAAAAAATTTAATTATTCCATTGCATAAGTATTCATACCCCTTTCTGGGACACTTGAAATGTAACTCTAGTGTATTCATGCTTGTAGATGTGGCAAATTCAATGGAATGGGTATGATTCGGAAAGGCATATGTCTTATGGCTCGTTTCCACTGAGGGGTACGGTACAGTGCAGTACAGTACGATTCGGTATGGGTAACCGTTTCCACTGCCAATAGTACCCTTACTTGGTAGGCGTGGTGTATACTAGAAAGTAGCGATCGGCGATAAAGTGCGACAGTAAGCACAACTATGCCTCTTTTTGTTAAATGTCAGTTTTAATGAACAATAATAGCCATTATAAAAGTATAAGTACAAAGTATAAGAGGCGTATACTGTATAAGAGGAAATAAATACAATTCAGTCAAACGTATGCTACAGGTCAGCGCTGTGCTATGGTAAAGTTCAAAATAAATATATAAAGTTAAACATAACTTTGTGCTCAGCCAAAATTATATGACCAGGAACAAATAATAGATTCATGAGACCATGAATACCTGTTAAATATTAATTGTATCTCATGTTTAATCACTCCTGAGACATCATGTCAGAAGGACTAGCTGAGCTAAGGCTGCTCTCAGTGGGATGCCTGAGCACTGAGCGTCACTGATCGCCTGGAGCTCCGAAATCAGCATAGAAAATTGACCAAATAGGTGCTATCTTTATAAATAAACCGCAGTTTTAAACAACTACATACTCGCCTGAAAAACTCTTAAAACTACATTTCATGACACAATAGCAGTATATTTAGAAAATTACGCAGGTTTTTGGGCAATGACGTATCACAGGAACAGACAAGAACGCATATTGAGAACCGGAAATAATTGCATACCGTACCGTACTGTATTGAACCATACCGCTGGGTGGAATCGAGCCATTAATAAAAGGTCTAACAGCTGATAATACATACCAGAGCAAAAACCAAGCCCTGGGATCAAAAGAACTGCCTCTAGAGCTCAGAGACAGTTTTGCATCAAGCCACACTTCTGGTGCAAATTCTGCTGCATTGAAAGTTCACAGAAGCATGTAGTCTCCACTGCTCATCACCTGCAGAGTAGCATCCCATTCCACATGCTGTGGGGCTGTTTTTCAGCTGCAGGGACTGAGGGACTCGTCAGAGTAGAAGAAAAGCTCAATGCACCAAAATATTGAGGTAGTCTTATAATGAAACCCCAGTCCAGAGTATTCAGAACCTCAGACTGGGCAGAAGGTTCTACTTCCAATGGGACAATGGACCTAAGCACACAGCAAGAGTGGCTTATTGACAACTCTATGAATGTCCTTGAGTGGTCCAGCCACAGCGTGGGCTTGAACCCAATCAAACATATCTGGAGAAACCTGAAAATGTGAATCTGCCCCCATCCAACCTGACAGCGCTTGAGAGGTGAGGAGAAGAATAGCAGATAATTGCCAAATGATGATCAAAGCTTGTCACATCATACCCAAAATAAACGTAGGCTGTAAAGGTGCCTCAACTAAGTACTGGCATAAGGGTATGAATACTTATGTTACAAACTTATTGCACTGTTTTATTTTTAATACATTTGTAAAATTGTCACAAATCTATTTTTGCTTTGGCATTATGGTTTATAGAGTGTAGATTGATGTGGAAAAAAAAGTAATTTAAAGCAGTTTAACAAAAGGCTGCGACATAAAACGTGAAAATGTGTACACTGTATGTCCAGTGTAGATGCTTCCCTCTGGTTCCGTCACATGGACGCACCTTGAGGTTTCTCTCAGTGGGATTCTCTCGCGTTGCTCTTTGACTGTGTGACTCTGATGTTTGCCGTCTTTCTCAGCTGGCGTGATCATCGTAGGGAATCTCAACAGCTTGACGAGCGCCGCTGTGCCTGTGGATTCATATCAGATCAGTGCGATCGCAGGAATCATCGTTCTGGTGCTCCTCGTGCTCATCCTCCTCCTCCTCTTCATCATTTACCGCAAGAAACAGAAAGGCAAAGAATCCACGATGCCTGCGGTCACGTACACCCCTACCTTGAGGGCCAACACTGATTACACCATTGCAGGTCAGCATCACAATGACATTTCTTCTTATTCTTATGATTTCCTGTGTAATTCTTATGTGATGTGTTTCCTGTTTGTAGAGGCGCTCCCGCATAGTGACGTCCTTCCCAACAGTAACTATTTCTCCAACCCCAGCTACCACACACTGACCCAGTGCAGCAGCCCGCCTCACGCCAACAACCTGCCCTATGGAAAGGTGCTACTCTACCAACAAACAGCTCTGGGAATAAAGGACTCGTATTCTGGACTTTTTACAAGATACTGCTGCTTAATAGAGCTTGTCCACTCATTCTCTTGTCTATGTGTTGTTAGAATAATTTTAAATTACATTTTGTACAAAATGTACATAAAAATGGAATGTTGACCTCAGGCTTTATTTAATCAAGAATCCAAAATTCTAACTCATGGTTTTAGGAGCAGAAGCTGACCAGAATTGAGGAATTAAATGGAACGTTGTAATAAGACACTGACTATAATTGTTGATTTTCTTCCGCCTGACAGCCGAAAAACAATCAGTTGTTTGTGAACCTGAAGAACGCTGAGCCGAGGAAACGTCTTTCCCTGCTGGATCACACAGGAACTCTACCGGCCGACTGGAAACAAGGAGGATCGTTCAATGAGCTCGGTGTGACCAACCACCATGATCACAACAAACACAACAGCCAAGCATTTGACACGAGAATGTTCAGTAGCCCCACGTTTACAAACAAAACTGTGCGGTGACTCATTTCCTGACCACCTTTCCTGTCATTTCACATGCAGCACTCGTAGCATTCGCAGCTGTAAGCTGTGTCAACAAAAGGACTGCATTAGTTTAAATTCTTCTGTTTGATTCTTTCATTAGGAGCTTATGGAGTTGACAGGCGTTACATGGGAAAGTCACTGCGAGGTAAATTATCATTTAGCAAGCAAAGAGAAAATTCTCTCATTTACTCACAAAACATGTATACATTTCTTCTGTGGACACAAAAAACTATATTTTGAAAAATGTTAATGACGTTGTTTGCACCCTTGCATGCTCCAAAATATGTTATTTTGCTTTGTGAAGAAGGCATACAGGTTTTAGTAGGGCTGCGGTGATAAATCGATGCAGAATCGATTCCGAATGCATGGCGATTCTCTCTGGAATTGATTCTGAGCTTATATGTGAGCCTGGAGCACAAAACCAGTCTATTTGTATATTTGGTATATTTGTAGCAATAGCCAAAAATTCATTGTTTGGGTCACAATTATTGATTTTTCTTTTATTGATCTTTTTAGTAAAATATATTGATATTTAGTAAAGTTCCTACTTCAAAACGTAATTTTTGATTAGTAATGTGCATTGCTAAGAACTTCATTTAGACAACTAGATTTTCTCAATATTTAGATTTTTTGGCACCCTCAGATTCCAGATTTTCAAATAGCTGTATCTCAGCCAAATATTATACTGTCATAACAAACCATACATCAATGGAAAGCGCGTTTACTCAACTTTCAGATTATGTATACTTCTCAATTTTGAAAAAATGTTCACTTATGAGTGGTTTGTGGTCCAGGGTCACATATTTTAACAGCAGATGGCGCTCTACTCTAGTTTCTATCCACACACTCAAATGCTCATGTCATGAAGTCATGTAATCTCACCTCGGCTCAGAATGCTTTTATGACGCCAGATTAATGTAAACAGCCCACTGTGAACACCCTTGTAATTCTCTTCAAACTTTTCGAACTTTATGAATGATTATTTCAGGTTCAAGTGTGTAAGGATTCGGAAACACGCAGAGTACGGCTGTTTCTAAAGCATGCAGCGCCATCTACTGTTCAAAACTAACCTCAGAATAGACTCGAGAAAGAATCACAATGCACTTGGAAAATCTCAAAATCTGGAAAATCGATGCTGAATCATTTCTTTATTCGTGATGCTTTGATTTCTTTTCCCAGCCCTAGGTTTAAGGGAGAATAAATGCTTTCACACAGTGTGATGATTGACCGCTTCTCTCTGTCTGTAGATCTGGTGAAGAGCGTGCCCTATCACGCTAGCTCCAGCTCTCTCAACAGCTCAGAGAACCCATACGCCACCATCAAAGACCCTCCTTTGCTGCTGACCAAGAGCTCAGAGTGCGGCTATGTGGAGATGAAGTCTCCTGCTCACAGAGACGCGCCGTACTCTGAGATACACGCCTCCAGCCCTGCCAACAAAAACATCTATGAAGTTGGTAAGACAATAACAGATCCAGCCACAGCCGTGAACCGTGCACTGTTCGTTATTCAAAGCTGACGTAATAAAAGCCAAGTTCTGTTACGAAACTCTAGATGGCTCAGACTGGTGGGTCGTTAATGCAAATTGAGCATTAAACTACTTGGCACAAGATAATTGGTTCATGTTACATATGTTGCATACATTTAAATGGCTGGTTAGCATTCACTAGAGTTCCTCTGAAACCTTCCCCAGCTCCACCTGTATAGACATGCAATGCTTATTTTATATGCTATTTGTGCAGCAGCATCATGTCTTAAATACTCACAGCACCGTATCGCCGTATGCATTGGCAGTAGCAAGATCCTGTACTTGCTTGCAGCAGAAGCAATAATCTACAACTACAGCTATAATCAACAGCAGCAGCAGATCTATTCTGCCAAGACCAAATACATTAACATTGTCATAACCATTACCATGCTAAAATGTTCTGAGAGTTGTCATGATAGAACTGTATTAGAAATGGACTCGCTGACTATTATTTTCTAGACAACATTACAATATTTAAAAGTAATAGTCAGCTGTTTTTATTTGTACTTAATATGAGCAGTATTTACTTGATGGGCCTACATATCCACTCCGTATGAACAGCCTGAAGTCTGCAGTAATGCTGTATCCCTACAAACCTGAAGGCATCACGTTAGTTCCTCGGATAGCAGAGAATGAGTAATCGTGAGTCGTGCGAGAGGAGCTGTTGTGTCTTCACACACACATTATAATCGGGCCGTTATGCCCGTCTTTTCCATCAGCCCTCACCTGTCCATTTGTACAGGCACTGCAGATGAGGACAGACTCACTAGAGAAAGAGTTTATAATGACACTTTCCATCTGAAAGATCCGAGCAGAAGCACCGTTTATCTGACTGTCCGCACATCTCTTACTACACAAAACATTCCCATCATGTTTAAGCAGGTGCTCAAAAACCAGTACTGAGCCCTGCATCAGTCAACTACACACTAGTCTCTCTCTGAGCATTCATCTTCCATCTTCAACCACAGCAAACTATTGCTTACTTTAGATCCTCACGCTCCTTTGACTCAGGATCTTAATGCTACACTACTGGAAAACTACATTCTGAAGAATAACAATATTTAGTCAGTTTTCCTGTTACTGATTCTGTAACATGAACAAATGTGACCCTGGACCACAAAACCAGTCATAAGTGTATTTTTTTTCGAAATTGAGATGCATACATCATCTGAACGCTGAATAGATAAGCTTCCTATTGATGTATGGTTTGGACAATATTTGGCTGAGACACAAATATTTGAAAATCTGGAATCTGAGGGTGCAAAAAATCTAAATATTGAGAAAATCGCATTTAAAGTTGTCCAAATAATTTTTTTAGCTATGCATATTACTAATCAAAAATGAAGTTTTGATATATTTACGGTAGTGAATTCACTAAATATCTTCATGGAACATGATTTTAATATCCTAATGATTTTTGACATGGAAGAAAAATTTATAATTTTGATACTATTACATACTATGCATTTTTGGCTATTACTATAAACATACCCCAGCGACTTAAGACTGGTTTTGTTCCAGGGTCACAAAATGATTTGGAGCCTTTATTGGCCTGTCCTGGGTCTTTCATTGTTGAAAGTGTGCATCTCATTTGCACTGTTGTTTGACACATCAGTATTTGTCTTTATGCAAATAAGATCAAATGTGCTAGCAAATGCTCCAGCGGTCTGCGGCCGGTCAGAGACACTTCTGCATATTTATCCCATGCAGCAAAGCAACAGGGAAACTCCCGAAATCAGCACACAATAAGAGAACCTCTGATATAAAATGACATTAAAGGTAGCACTATTAAATAATAACTTTCTCATCCATAATCTTTTGAAAACATTTTAGTTTTTAACAGTCTTCATTACTGATTTTTGGCTTCGCTATGCTTGAAGCTGATTGTCGTTTCCATGGTGGGACTTGACTTTCCTGCAGAACAGAAATGTCTGTTTTTGGTGTTTATAAATAATTAGTGAGATAACAGTAACGGTTCGAACCTGTGTTTTTCCCTATCCAGAGCCGACCATCAGTTCTGTCCACACACTCTCTAACAACAACTGCAACGGGCCATTTTGTCAAGATCCATACGACCTACCAAAGAACAGCCACATCCCAAGTCATTACGACCTGCTTCCCACGAGAGACAGCAGCCCCTCAACCCTCGAGGACACGGACAGCAAATAAACCCAGAGACTTCACTGACCTCTGCACTCTGTTAACGCTTCCATAGCTGTCTGTGCTGACATTCATCCGCATTAAAGCTCTTCATTACTCCTGCCTTACAGGCAGAGCCGATCCTAGACTTCTGGGGGCCCTACGCAGAACGGGGGGGGGGGGGGGGGGGGTTGGCATGTGTAGTTGAGATGCACGAATGGATGCAATGCAGTTGTCTGGGTTTCACTTCGTCTTGAATCGTCTTGAAATGATCATTCGAGCATTCATATTTTCATAACCTCTGGCCAAACTCCAAAACGAAACTAAAATTAAAACATATTTTGGATCAAGGGGGCCCCCTGGTGTTTCGGGGGCCCTACGCAGCTTGCGTATTCTGCGTATAGGGAGGATCGGCTCTGCTTACAGGATTCAGTAGTTCTTACCAAGAGTAACATGGAGTGTTTCGGAGGAGGTGCAAACATTCGTAATCTTCATAAATCATTCCATTCATTAAGAACAGTGTTGCAAACAAATACAGGACAATCCTTAAAGGGACAGTTCACCCTAAAATGAAAATTAGCACTTTTTTATTATGGATGGATGCGCTTTTTTGGACTTCTTTTGGACTATTAAAAAATAACAACGATTCACTGCCATTATAAAGCTTGGAAGAGTCGGTACGTTTTTAAATATAGCTCGGATTGGATTCATCTGAAAGTGAAAGTCATATACACCTAGGATGGCTTGAGAGTGAGTAAAGCATGGGCTAATTTGTCTTTTTTGGGTGAACTACCCCTTTAATGTTTCTGATCAAATATGTCAGATTATTCCCAATGACATTTTTCCATTTGTTATGATATTTAGGATATTAGTACTGTTTATTGAGACTGGACTATCAGCTCTGTGTTTCTGTTATTGATTTTTGTTTTGTTTTTATGGCTGAAAGCGTTTCAGGTTTACCAAAGGTTGACATGCCCTGATAAAGCACCATTTGTGTTGTATTAATATTGACAGCATCCCAGTAACTATGGTTTACAGTCACATGTTTTAACATTAGCATCATTTTTGGCTTGTATCTTTTGATTTTAGTCCTATAAAACATGATCACTGAAATGAAGGGCAGATACTTCAGTTTGTAGTACTTAATAGTTTTTAGTAAGCTAAAGCTGGACTTTTGCGAAGAAAGGTATCATGTTTAAGATGATGTGATGGGGTCAGTTTGATACGAATACATCTTTGGAGTATTTCGGACATGAGTCTTAAAGCACTCTGAGCCTGGACTTTAATTGTATGAAATTGTACATAGTACCAGTTCTTTAATGAATTGCATTTATTTCCATTAAAAGTGTAACATAATCCTAAATGCCTTTGTAAGTTGACCAATACTGTGTAAAGCAGGACATGCAGTGAAGACTCTGCCTTTACTGACTGGACCTCAGTATTGTTTTCCTTTTTTTTTACTGTACTAAATATGCCACACAAAAAAATGATTAATAATACTGATTCCAGTGTGTGCTGTATGTATCTTAAACTGTATCTTTGTTTGGCTTTTTTCAATATTTTTTTTTTTAAATAAATGCACAGTGTTTACACAAGGTGTCATTTATCTCTTCCCAATGATAGACGATCTAATATATTTCTACTCTGCAAGTACTTTCATTTCAATGCATTATTTTTTATAGTTCATTTAAATTAGTCATTTTTTTAAGTCTAATAAATGTTAAAATTGATATCTCTCAATTATACTGTATTGCTGAATGGCTCAATGGTTAAAGGATTAGTTCACTTTCAAATTAAAATGTACTTATAATTTACTCACCCCCATGTCACCCAAGATGTTTATGTATTTCTTTCTTCAGTCGAAAAGAAATTAAGGTTTTTGATGAAAACATTCCAGGATTTGTATCCGTATAGTTAGACTCCAAACGGCTGAAGGCCAAAATGACAGTTTCAGTGTAGCTTCAAAGGGCTATAAATTATATCAGACGATGAATCAGTAATTAAAAAAAATAACATAAATGTATATGCTTTATAAACACAAATGGTCGCCTTGCTCTGTTCTGCGATGCGTGTCCTAGACTTCACGTAATACGTAATAACATTGAAAAGATCACGCTTGGTGTAGGCGGAAGTACAGAGTCAGTGTTTACAAGTTGAACGTGCAAATACTAAGTCAAACGCCGTTTACAAAAAAAGGGAGTTACAACTCAACGAGTTTACAAGGTAAAACAACGATGACGGACCTTTTTTTAACTCGGAGGAGAAGATGAGACGGAGCCTACGTCAAGCGTGACCTTTTCAACGTCATTACGTATTACGTTAAGTCTGGGACATGCGTCGCAAACAGGCAAGCATTTGTGTTTATAAAGCATATACATTTATGTAATTTTTTTAAATGACCGATCGTTTCGCTAGATAAGACCCTTATTCATTGTCTGGTATCATTTATAGCCCTTTGAAGCTGCACTGAAACTGTCATTTTGACATTCAACCGTTTGGAGTCCATTGAAACTGACTATATGGATACAAATCTGGCAGCCATATCACCCTGCAGCCCAAGACTGGCTGCCCACTGAAGCTAAGCAGGGTTGAGCTGGTCAGTACCTGGATGGAGACCTCCTGGGAAACTAGGTTGCTGTTGGAAGAGGTGTTAGTGAGGCCAGCAGGAGGTGCTCACACTGGTCTGTGTGGGTCCTAACACCCCAGTATAGTGACGGGGACACTACACTGTAAAAAGCACCATCCTTCGGATGAGACGTTAAATCGAGGTCCCGACTCTCTGTGGTCATTAAAATCCCAGGATGTCCTTTGAAAAAGAGTAAGGGTGTAACACCGGCATTCTGGCCAAATGTGCCCATTGGCCTTGACCATCATGACCACCTAATCATCCCCATACACTGATTGGCTTCATCTCTCTGTCTCCTCTTCACCTGTAAGCTGGTGTGTGGTGGGCGTTCTAGCGCAGTATGGCTGCCGTCGCATCATCCAGGTGGATGCTGCACACTGGTGGTGGATGAGGAGATTCCCCCACTTCTATGTAAAGAGCTGAGTACCCAGAAAAGCGCTATGTGACAAATTATTATTATTATTAAATCCTGGAATGCTTTCATCAAAAACCTTAATTTCTTTTCGACTGAAGAAAGAAATACATCAATATTTTGGATGACATGGGGGAATTTTGAATTTGAAAGTGAACTAATCTTTTAAATATTGGGGGGGGGGCAATCTTATAGATACATCAGTATTATTGGTGTCAGAAATAGAAGCCATTAAACAAATATTAAATATATACTGTATTTATGTTGTTTGTACATTAATTTGAAGATTTAATGTGGAATATATTTGAAAGTATATTTAAATGGTGGGATTAATCGCGATTCATTTAAGATTTTTTTTTATTAATTATTAGTTATTTTTTCTTTAATCGATTGACAGCACTAATGATTTTACATTTCTGAAATATCCTATACATGCAAATATGATTAGCAATGAAATAACAAATAATTGTCAAGTTGACATGGTTAGGTGAGCTTTAGTAATTTAGTAAATGTCATTGGAATAGTTTTATATAGGGGTCAAAACTAAAAATCAAGTCAAGAATTTTGGGGTGATTCTGGAGACAGACCTTAGTTTTAGTAGTCATGTCAAAGCAGTAACTAAATCAGCATACTATAATCTCAAAAAACATTGCAAGAATTAGATTTTGTTCCTGTGGCTCAGTGGTAGAGCATTGTATTATCAGCACAAAAGATTGTGGGTTCAATTCCGAGGGAACACACATACTGACAAAAAATGTATAGCCTAAATGCACTGTAAGTCGCTTTGGATAAAAGCGTCTGCATAAATGTAAATGTAGATGTTTTGTTTCCAGTCAGTACTTGGAGAAACTTGTTCACGCCTTTATCACCAGCAGGGTGGATTGTTGTAATGGTCTCCTCACCGGCCTTCCAAAGAAGACCATTAGACAGCTGCAGCTCATCCAGAACGCTGCTGCCAGAATACTGACTAGAACCAGAAAAACTGAGCATATCACACCAGTCCTCGGGTCCTTACACTGGTTTCTAGTTACATTTAGGATTTATTTTAAAGTACTTTTACTCGTTTACAAATCACTCAATGGCATAGGACCTAAATACATTACAGATATGCTCACTGAATATAAACCTAACAGATCACTCAGATCATTTGAATTGACACAGTTAGAAATACCAAGGATTCACACAAAACAAAAGGAGTCTGCTTTTAGCTATTATGCCGCCCGCAGTTGGAACCAGCTTCCAGAAGAGATCAGATGTGCTAAAACATTAGCCACATTCATTTAAATCTAGACTCAAAACTCATCTGTTTAGCTGTGCATTTGTTGAATGAGCACTGTACCATGTCCGAACTACATGCACTGTATTTTATGTATAATCATTTTCTATTTTTAACTGTTTTAAATTAATTTATATTCATTTTTATATAATTAAAAAAGTTTAAACAGAAGGTTAAAGTAAGTGCTGTGATAGTAAAGAGAATGTGGGCAAAGAAAGAATATGTTGGTTAATAAGTGGGAAGTAGGACGTCTGAGTTACATTTGTTTGGTTTATGATGGTCAAAGTAAGTAGGAGGTGAAGTAGTGGAATAGTTAGGTGTTTTGGAAGGTTTTTTCACTTAGTACAGAAAAGATTGAACAAAGCTTGAGAATGTTTGTTTTTAAATGTATTGTTTTTATTGTTGTGATTATTATTATTATTTAATTCCTTGTTTTTATTGTTGTGATTATTATTATTTTTTATAATTTTCTATTTATGTAAAGCACTTTGAATTACCACTGTGTATGAAATTTGCTATATAAATAAACTGGCCTTGCCTATTGGCAAAGGGCATATCAGGAACCGCACTCCAGTGGTTTTATCTGAGTCTTACCTCTCAGATAGGTCCTTCAAGGTATCTTGGAGAGGCGAGGTATCCAAGTCGCAACATCTAACTACTGTGGTGCCACAGGGCTCAGTTCTTGGACCATTTCTCTTCTCTGTCTACATGGCATCACTAGGCTCTATCATTCAGAAACATGGCTTTTCGTATCACTGCTATTCCATCCGGATGATCCGACGATGGCTGCTCGCATCTCAGCTTGTCTAACAGACATTTCTTGCTGGATGAAGGACCATCACCTTCAATTCAACCTTGCCAAGACAGAACTGCTTTGTAGTGATCATTTCATCACAATTTCACCATCCAGTTAGGCACATCAACCATCATTCCTTCATAAACAGCCAGAAATATTGGAGTTGTGATTGATGATCAGCTGACTTTCTCAGACCACATTGCTAAACCCGGTCTTGCAGATTTGCTTTATTCAACATCAAGAAGATCAGGCCCTTTCTTTTGGAACATGCTTCACACCTTGTTCAAGCTCTTGTTCTGTCCAGGCTGGACTATTGCTATGGTCTATTGGCAGGTCTTCCAGCCAGTTCTATCAAACCGTTACAATTAACCCAGAACGCGGCAGCAAGATAATTTTTTAATGAGCCGAAAATAATGCACATCACACCTCTGTACATCAATTTGCACTGGCTACCAATATCTTCTCGCATAAAATTCAAGGCATTAATGTTTGCCTACAAAACCAATTCTGGCTCTGCACTCCTTTACCTCAATGCACTACTTCAGAGTTATGAGGCTCTAGAGGCTTGTGTTCTGCAATCAGAATCAAAATCAGCTTTATTGCCAGGTATGTTTACACATATGAGGAATTTATTTTCTTGACAGGAGCTACCGCAGTGCAACAGAATGACAATGACAGAACAAAAAAACACAGATAATAAAAAGAAGAATTAAAAAAGAACAAGTAAATAAGGAATAACAACATTCCGGTTTGAATGATGGTGTCAAAGCCCGAGCTGAAGTTCACAAATAGAATCCAGCGAAGGTCTAGTGATGTCCTTCAGGTGGGCCAGCACAAGTTTTTCAAATGAATAAGTCATTTTATTTCTGTAATTTTGGATTTCTTTGGGATGGGGATGATGGTGGAGCGTTTGAAGCATAAGGGGACTTTGCACAGATCCCGTGATCTGTTGAAGATCTTTCGTCTAGAGCGGGTGCGGGGTGTTTTTTCAAACCTGCAATATAACTAATTCAAATTGTCTGCCAGTTGTTGATTCTCCACAGTTCTGGGGAATGGTGTCTTGTAATTGGTTATCTCTTTCAGACCTTTCCTCACTGAGTCACTGGAAGAGAATTTGATCCTTAGCTTATTGGAATAATTCCTCTTTGCCACTCTGGGCCCGTATTTATGAAGCTTCTTAAAGTGCCATTTTAGACTTAAGTGCTGATAATTCATGAAATGTACTCCTACATTCTAACTTAAGTATAAAAGCAAGATATCAAATTTCTTAAAGCTAAGAATCACTCTTACTCTCCCATTTATTTAAGACAGCTGGAGAGGTCTCTCAAGTGGTTAGGAGTTGCCAGTAGGGGCTTATGATGGCGCTGAACAGACAGAGACATGCGCTGCTTGAATCTTTCAGGAGAGGATTCAGAGGAAGAATTTTCTTTAAATGTTTGGCGACGTGCACTTACTCAAATGGTTACATTTCCTCAGCTATTCAAAACAAGCAAAGAACTTTACATTACCAAAGAACATCATAACTGACTTCAGTCTGGCGCGAGTATTATGCAATCTAGACTGTATGATGAATAAATGCACGCTTCTGCGGCGCGTTACCGATCCACGACCACCGGAGCTGATCCGCCACGCCGTGGCAAGTTTCTGAAGTGGCTCGCTGCGCTGCGTCACTAAAGATAGGCACCTAGTCTATTTTGATGGATAATAATAATAATTGTCTCGCTGTCGTCAAAGACATCAGCAACAGGCGTTATCTTTGACTATCGTCGTTACACTATACTTTTGTTAGATCCAAGATGGCGCCGAGCATGGCAGCCATGTTGCGAGCTCCTACCAAACTTTGCAGTTTTTCGTGTATTTTACTTATTATTTTGCTTTTTTTCGTACTGGATATCTACACTCTTATTGCCTATGACAGACACACATTTTTAGAAATCGGCTCCTCTGTTGCACATCGGAAACTGGACTTTGAGTTCCTTAATGCCGGCGCTTTGTTTACAAACACCGCAGCAGAGCCCTTTGTCTGGGCCACACGACCGCGACGAAGGAAACGTAGTCAAAAAAGAGGACAGAGAGCTGGTGTCCTCGTCAGACTGAGACGCCGTGCCTGTCGACCTCCTCTCCCAACCATTTTGCTGGCTAACGTTCAGTCACTGGACAAAAAACTCTGTGAACTGCGGGCGCGCATCTCACACCAACGAGAAACAAGGGACTGCTGCGTTATTTGCCTCACAGAGGTAGTTCCAGACTTTCTAGACGTAAGCCATCGAGCTTACGGGGTTCTCCGTGCATCGCTCGGACAGAACGAAAGAGCTCACAGAGAAAAGCAGAGGTGGGGGCATCTGTTTCTTTATCAACAACTCGTGGTTTGATGAAAGGAACCTACACTCTATTAAATCCTTCTGTTCCCCTGATCTGGAATTTCATATGCTTCTGTGTTGACCATTCTGGCTACCGAGGGAATTTTCAGCGATCATAATCACAGCTGTTTACATTTCCCCTCAAGCCAACACAGAACAGGCACTCAAGTAACTGTATGGGAATATAAGTGAGCAGTAAACCATGCACCCAGATGCAGCGTTTGTTGTTACAGGGACTTTAACAAAGCCAACTTCAGAACAATAGCTACAAAATACTTCCAACACATCACCATCAATACGCGTGGTGAGCATGTACTCAATCGCTGCTACTCTCCTTTCCGGGATGCCTACAAAAACATCCCCCGCCCACCTTTTGGCAAATCGGATCACTCTACCGTTCTGCTCCTGCCTGCTTATAGGCAGAAACTGAAATGAGAAGCACATTCAATGCTGGTTGGACCAATCGGACGCTATACTACAGGACTGTTTTGATCACGTGGACTGGCACATGTTCCGGGCAGCATCTGATGACGACATAGAGGCGTATTCAGATTCTGTAATGTGTTTCATCAGGAAGTGTGTAGAGGATGTAATACCGACAAAAATGATCCGCATCTACCCCAACCAAAAACCGTGGATTAACAGCGATGTTTGAGTAGCCTTGTCAGCGCAGACATCTGCCTTTAAATCCGGAAACACTGACGATCGAAAACAAGCCAGTTACGATCTCAGGAAATCCATCAAAGCCGTCAAACGACAATATAAAACAAAGTTGAAGAACAATTCAACACCAACAACGCAAGAAGCATGTGGCAGGCATCAACAACATCACAGGTTTTAAAGGGAATAAACTAGAGGTCGACCGATATTGAATTTTACCGATACCAATAGCTAGGTTTGACCATACTTGCCGATAACCGATTAATTAACCGATAGTTTTTCAAATGGATACTGGATAAAAAATACAAAATAAAGACATAACACTCCATGTAAAATAGTACTGAACCTTATTACAAAAAAAACAAAAAACAGAACTGAATCATGAAAATGTGCTCTATTAAATAAATATGATTATATTAAGAAATATTGAGGTAAATTAAAGACCTGCATTCAAATTGAAACAAAAAGTAACATCCAAAATTAATAAAAAAGGCACTCCAAATAACAACTAATTTTAACATGTGAAACAGGAGAAACGTAACTAGTCCTGTTAAAAAACTGCAAGAGATTCAAGTGTAACATGGTCCATTTCTAGTTCTAATTCTATTTTAATATTCAAAGTTAAGAAGCCTCAAATTATAATGGCGAAAGCAGAGCTGGTGTGCATGGTGTCCAGTGAGTCGGCTCCTCCTGGCTTCATAAAGCATGCCCACTTCACTGAACACCCTTTCACTAGGCACAGTGGATGGTGGAGGCACAGGAATTTATTTGCTAGATGTGCAAAATGCAGATGTGTGTGTTTTAAATCTTGTTTCATTTTTCTGCCACCACTGCAGAGGCATGTCACTTATCTCAATGACAGGCTCTGACAAATAGCACTCAAGCTCACTCTCAAAGCTGTACATCCAGTGAGATAGCTGTGGCACCAAGGACCCTGGCATACAGAGTGTTCACTAAAGTGGGCTGATGGATTTTCTGCTTCTTAGTCTCTGGATCCAAACCCTCATCCTGCTCAGGTCCTTCTAGTAGAGGGCATGGACCATCTTCTATGAGCATGGTAAACTCTTCAGCTTCCTCTTTTAGATATTTTTTTCCTTTCTCAAGTGTTTATTCAGACGCAAAGGCATGGGCCTTGTATCTGGGATTAAGGAGTGTTGCTAGGACAATAATTTTTGTCTCCTTGCCTCTATGTAAATGTAAATGTTAATTAAGTATTATTCATATTAATAATTATTATTAATATTACTAATATGAATTTATCCCACAGAGGACACTGTTCTAATGAGGGGAATAAACTGAACTATTATTGTAATCAACTGTCATCCATTTATTCATTTTAATAATCTTTATTCATATGATCTTACATATGACCTGAGAAAATCGTGTCTATTATTTGGTTTGTGAGATCGAGCTGCCCACACAAACATTTAGGAGGACAGAAACTTTGTCTACGCTGCCCAGCGACTTTCATTAATAAAATAGCTTTTAGATACTGGATTGCTACATTATAAAGAGGGGGTAAAATGACTGTTTAAATAACTAAACTCAAATATTCATTGTTTGTAGTGACGCGCATATGCAGGTGGGCTAATTCACACAAGCAACGGTCACCCCTCTCTCTCTCTCTTTCCCTCTCTCTGTGTGTGTGTGTCTCTCTCTCTCTCACAAACTCTCTCTGTCTCTCTCCGCACTATTTCGTCTCTGTCTGAAGCGGGCAGAATGCTAGTGCTAACGAACTTCGCGTCAGGTGGTCCTTGCCTTCACGTCGTACATTAAAATCGTGTATTTCACAACGAGAACAGGTTGGCTAGCCGTGCATTATCCCTTATGTATACTCGTTAACTGCTATTTGTACGGCAATATTTAAATGACGCCCTGGTCATTCTTGGCGCACCCAAAATGTGAGACGTTCTCTGGTGGAAAAAAAGGATCGCTTTTTGGTTCCTCTGTCACAGTTAATCTAGTGTGTGTAGTAGCCTCCGTGTCTCTAATAAGCATGGCGTTTCAAGCTGGTGTAACTTTGTTTTCATTTCGCGCAAGCTGGAACGGTTCCGTTCCGTGCAACAGAAACACTCGGTTTAGCGGAGCTTTTACGATTAATTAACCATGACGTTTTAAAGCGCGGTTAATAGTAAAACTGGTTAATCGCTGCATACCAGACGCGATTTCTTTAAGACTGCAAGGGAAGCTCAGCTTCCCCTATAATTGTCAAAAAATTAATGGTCAAATATATGTACTATTATGTTAACATTTTATTGACTAAAAATGCGTTAAACACGTTCATCTCGAACGAAAACAATTTCGTTCAGAATCAGCTACTTAGGTCGGCTGACTCGATTTCCTTCTCATTCATTCCCGTAGCGTACAGTGCATTACTCTGTTGAAGCCCAGCGTCCATTGACTTCAATGGGGCTGCTTTAAACAGTTTTTTTCAGTGCTTAGAAACAAGACGGTCATTGGATAATGCTGTGATTATGTCCCGCCCACGGACGCTCAGCGTCTCTGGGATGAATGGAGGAGTGGGCTGGCCCGGACTCCGAGCGTCTGCGTGATGATTGGAGGGTCTGTCATCTCTTTTTAATCCACTTTTATGTCCTAAAACGCTCGTTTTTTGGGGTCGACAGCTTATAAAAACGTATTTATTGTTTTTTTTAGCTTGTTTGCTATGCACATTGTCACATATCAGCTTTTAGACATTTATTTTTTTTTTTTTTATAAATAAATGACAAGGAGGCGGCAGCTTCTCGCAATGCAAAGAGACGGTTGGTGTGGGCGTGGGCGTGGTCTTCAGATTATGACGCGTATCACTCTGTGTCTCCATTTCCAACTCAGTCCCATCGCGGATTTTGCATGTGTAGTCGAAAGACAAACTGCTGCAACCTTCATCGTATATTTCACACAATTTCACACCACATTCATTGTTTCAGTTTAACATAATTCCCACATTTCCTCCCGTTGAGTTAAATATATATATATATATTAGATCGTTTGTTCATTAATTAATATAGTCTGAACTAGCCAGCTAGCAAACTGCACACGATGGCAGACAGTGCTAATATTGTCGACCTGATTTTGGCAAAGCCATTAGAAAGTCTTCCTTACGAGGAGAAACTTAGAATTAAACAGCAGGGCAGATCAACACCTAAGATTGATTTAGTGCAAAAGATAGGGAAAAGTAACAGGTCTTTTCAGCTCTCCTGGTATGACAAAGTTAGCTGGCTGACTGGAAGTGCTGTGAAAAAGAAAATGTACTGCTGGCCATGTCTCTTGATGAAACCATCTCATGGATGTGTTGTTTGGTCAAAATTGGGGTTTGGAGATCTGTCAAACTTTGACAGGGCATATAAAAGGCATGAAAATAGCAATGAACATGTGAGTGCATGTGCAAGATTAAGTTGCATGGGCAGGATCAGGTTGAGCATGCAATCAATGAAGGTGCTCGCATTCAAGTGGCTAAACATAATGAAACTGTTAAACAAAACAGGGCCTTCCTAAACCGCCTTATTGATGTGACATCCTTGCTTGGCCGGCAGGAGCTGTCATTTAGGGGACATGATGAGAGTAGTGAATCATCCAACAAGGGGAATTACAGAGAGTTCACAGAAACATTAGCTAAATATGACTCTGTCCTGTCCACACAATTCGAGTCCTCAACTGTGTTTTCTGGTATGTCACACACTATTCAAAATGACTTGATCTCTGCTCTTGCAGCCACCATTTCTGATCAGATCAGAGATGAAATTCAGGATGCTCCCTTTTTTGGATGGCAGGTGGATGAAACCACTGATATATCCTGCCGTGCCCAACTCTCTGTCATTGTTCGCTATGTGGATAGTGCAGGTACAATTCAGGAGCGCTTCATTGGATTTGTTGATGTTTCTGGGGGGCGAGATGCTCAGTCCGTTTTTGATGTTTTAAATGAGAACATGCAGGGCTACAATTTTAAGGATAAGCTTGTGGCACAGACCTATGATGGGGCTGCTGTCATGGCTTCAGCTCTCAATGGTCTGCAGGCCAAAGTGAAAGCAATAGCCCCCAGTGCAATGTTTGTGCATTGCTATGCACACAGACTGAATCTGGTGCTGTCACAGGGGGCCAAATGCTTGCCTGAGTGCAGAATTTTTTTTTGCATCACTCTCTGGGTTTGCCACATTTTTCTCAAAATCCACAAAGAGGACGTCTTTTCTGGAGTCTGCAGGCTGCTCAAGGTTGCCCAGAAACGCTCCTACTCGATGGAATTTCACATCACGGATAGTGAGCACTGTGGCAAACAATTATGATGGCCTCCTGCAGACATTTGATAACATCATTGCAGATACGACAATGGATGATGATACACTGGATTGTGCCAAAGGCTTCGTGAGGAAACTGGAGGATTTTGAGTTTGTGTTCATGTTGTACACATATGAACAAATCTTCTCTGAGACTGATGTGGTCTTTGATATTGTCCAGCAGAGAGCGATGGATGTTCTTTACTGCAAGAAAAGAATTGAGTCTCTTCTTGCATTTGTCAAAGAGAAGAGGTCAGAGGGGGCTTTCCAAGCTGTTTATGCCAAAGCAGCAGATCTCACATCAGACCCAAGAGATGAGCCCATGAGAAAGCGCCGTCTGACCCAATTGCAGGATCCCCAAGAGCGCTACAGAAATCTGTACATGGCCATCCTTGATAACATCTTGGAGCAGATTCCTCGACATTTTTCAAATTTGGAAAGTATGCTTTTCTTAGAATTAGTCAATCCAGGGAAATTTGATGACATGAGACAAGCATTTCCAGAGGAGGCCTTCCAAAGTGTCCTGAAAAGTTATGGCCATCACTTTTATTCAGGGAGACTGAGGTCTGAACTTCAAGTCCTGTATTCAGATCAGGACTTGCAGAGTAACAGGGGAAAGCTGTGTGATTACTTGGTGTTCCTTAAAGACATGGAGTTGGACAGTGCAATGCCTCAGCTTTACAAACTGTTCTCATTAGTGGCAACAATTGGAGCTACATCTGCAGGTGTAGAAAGGAGCTTCTCCTGTTTAAAGCGGCTCAAGTCCTACACCCGTAACACAATGGGCCAAGGCCGTTTAAGCAGCCTAGCTCTGCTGGCCATTGAGAGGACACTGGTCAAGTCACTGGAAAAGACGCCTAGTTGGTACGACAGGGTTACAGAGCATTTTCTTGAAAAGGAACGTAGGGCAGAATTTACATATAAATAAATGGACAATTTTTATGATTTAGGCCGAAAATGAGCTTCCCCTCTTTAAAAGATCAGCAGCCGCCACTGCTGCATACCTAATATTCACAGGCTTTAAATTAGCAACTTCGCTGGCTAACGAATGCGACCAGCTTGGGTTAATGACGTTAAACATTTGGGTCGGACTTGCATGTATTTTTGCCACATTAATTTAAACCACTTGAGATACTGCTAATGTTAGCGTCCTCTCAGCCTTGTCGGCAAACATACCGCTGTTCTTTCTCCAATGCAGCATCTAATCAACAAATTAATTACTTTATATTGACATAAAAGCAGAGGTGGAAAGAGTACAAAAATATTGTACTAAAACCATTACATTACTGTAAAAGTACCATTAATTACTGAAATTACCAGTTACTTAAGTAAAAGTAAAAGTAGCTCATTTAAAATTTACTCAGTAAAAGTACCAGTCTAAAAATATACTCAAGTAAAAGTAAAAAGTAGCTCAAACTTTAAAATTTACTCAGGAGGGCCACAGCCCTAAAAAGTACTTAGTTACATTTTAACAATGAGAGGGAGGAAAAAATGGGAAAGACCAAAGATGTCAAACTCAGTACCTGGAGGGCCACAGCCCTACACAGTGTAGATATTACCCTAATTATGTGTTGGAGCACATCTGATCAAGCTAAACTAATCATTTAGGCTTATTTGAAAACTAGATGGTACACACCTGGGATGTTGGAGCAGGATTGGAAATAAACTCTTTAGGGCTGTGGCCCTCCAGGAACTGAGTTTGACACACCTGGGATATGGGCCTATAAATCTCAAACTAGGTGTTTTTAATTAAAGGAATCAGTTATTTAGAATAATAACACATTTAGGCTGTTACCAGGGAAATTAAATCAGAGGAAACGCAGAAGCTATCAACAAAATTCATCTTTGCAATGCAGAGGAAACGCAGAAGCTTCATCTGAAGTGGCGTAGATGTATTTACACTGACATGCAGAAATGCATTTTTGATAAATAAGACCTGCAGTTACAAATGCAGAAATAATGTTTTGATAAATAAGACATAAAATGTTTATACATCATCTGACCCTGAACCACAAAACCATAAGGGTCCATTTTCCTAAATTGCGATTTATACATCATCTGAAAGCTGAATAAATAATATGTCCATTGATGTGTGGTTTGTTATGATCGGACAATATTTGAAAAAAATCCAAATATTGGAATCTGAGGGTGCAAAAAATCCAAATATTGAGAAAATCTCCTTTAAAGTTGTTCAAATTAAGCTCTTAGTTTTGATATATTTACAGTAGGAAATGTACAAAATATATTAATGGAATATGATCTTTACTTAATATGCAATGATTTTTGTATAATTTTGACATAAAAGAAAAATGTATAATTTTGACCCATACAATGTATTGTTGGCTATTGCTACAAATATACCCCAGCGACTTAAGTTAAATAGTCTGGTTTTGTGCTCCAGGCCAGGGTCACAAATGTTAAATAGTCATTTGAAATAAAAAAATTAAAAGATACAAATGTTAAATTAGAACCACCAGTAGGTGTCAGCAAGTCACTGATAAGTGAGTCATTGCGATTGAACAGAATCATTTAAACGGTTCAGAGACGCAAAACTACATTCAGGAACAAAACACGTCATTGCTCAGAGTCAGAGACGCAAAACTGTGTATGGAGGCTAAAACGTGTTTGGTATTATTTTTGTTGTCGAAATAGAGCAAAAACAGGCAATATGGTGACTAAAACGTTTTTTGAAGTCTCTTAATTAACTTATGTTTTTTGAACTGTTGTAAAAAGAAAAACTACAGGCATTCTTCATGTGATGTTGACTTACTATATTAAATTATATAAATATATACATTTTCTGCTTCTATATCTTCAATGTTGTGATCATTCTAAACGCATTTTAACAGACTGAATCACGCAGTGAAAGAAAGCACTCCAGATGCACGCGGATTAGTCTAATCTAACGTTACTAGATTTCACGGCACACTGTTTAGAGTGATTTGTTTGGTTTTGAGCAAAATACTGATAATGTCAAATCGCACATCGTTAAAACAACAATTACTATATTATCTCAGATGATATTGCACACCCTGCACCACTGTCTTTTTGGCTCATTTGTGCAAAACCGTCAAAGCTTCATTTTAACCACCAATGCAATGATGCAAGTATTTACCTCACCTCTACATGCTTGCGAAGGGCGATGTCGAGATGTTATAAGCTGCTAGTTCGGTCTCCCGAGGCAAACACAGCTAACACTGCATAATAGAGCATGAATATGGCCAGGGGTTCACTTAATTCCTTCGAGTTCAACTTCAGTAGAGTACGACGGGGTCTGGTTTTCAGCTGGGTCTGCACCATTAACGCCTGTCTTGTCCGTCTGCATCTTTCTTGTGATTTTAGCGCCAGTTTCTTCTTCTGCCCATTATTTGCTGCAGTTGTTTCCACGGAGCGATTTTTTTTTTTACTCAGTAACGAATGTGTTTTAAAATGTAGCGAAGTACAATACTTCACACAAAATATACTTAAGTAAAAGTAAAATTACAGATAAAAAAAATTACTTAAAAAAGTACAAGTACACAAAAAAGCTACTCAATTACAGTAACGCGAGTAAATGTAATTCGTTACTTTCCACCTCTGCTAAAAGTGTACTGTATACAACATTTTCGTAAACCATCTCTATGTCCATATGATGACAAGTTTAATAAATGCACCTGTTTTATGCCTCGTCTTAGAATGTTGGCTCTCGCGCTGTATACTTGATAAAGGACCATTTTGACACAAGCACAAAGCCCATACATTCGAGAGCATCGCTACTACTGCGGCTGTGTACTCCGCAAGAAGAAGGTGAGACTGCACTCTCCATTTCCGTCACGGTCTGTTTATGCAACCCGATGTGATCCTGCAGCGTCAAACGGGTGAATATCCGCAAAGCTGTGGGTCCGGATGGCATCCAGGCCGTGTGCTCAGAGCATGCGCATTCCAACTAGCCGGGGTTTTTACACTCTCCATTTCCGACATGCAACCCGATTTCAACCTTTCCCTGTGGGTCCGGATCTGTCTGTGGTTCCCTCACAGACATTTTCAACCTTTCCCTCTCTGTCTGTGGTTCCCTCATGCTTCAAAAAATCCACCATTGTGCCCTAGGGTTGGGTACCGATACCCGGTACCAATATGGCACCGGTACCTATATAACCGGTATGTAGTGAACCGAATCAGAACGCAGATTTCGGTGCCTCATTTCGGTGCCATGCCTGAGCGATCGGTTTAAATATTTTTCCTTTGTTTCTCCGAAATGAATGTAATCCATCATCATCGCACCGCACGTGAAAAATAATTTCCCGACTGAGAAAATGCACATGACCTCAATTCGGAAAGCTCTAAAAATACAAGCGAGTGTGCGGTTTTCACATTCCGACTTAAAAGCACAACTCGGGGAATAAGAGCATCCGAGGAGCCCGTGAATGCAGTAATTACACTTCCATGGGCTACTAATACATCGATTAGCAATGGATTATAAATATACTTAATTATTATGAAAATACCAGAGATGGCTTGAATAACACAGATAAACTGTACATAGTCGTATTCGTGTGTTTAATGTATTTATTTTATCATTCAAAACGTTTATATCTTCTGTTTACTTATCCATATCCCTAGAGCATCAAGAGTTCGCTACTTCTATGACTGGATCTGTGGATTTTCTGTGCGAGGGTGCCCTCTGGTGTCCAGTGTGAACGAAAAAGACATCATCTCCAGTTTCACAGACATGGCTTGAACCTAGTCCTAGACTAAAATGTAAATCTTAGCTGTTTTAACTGAAATAAACTTGCACTGACTGATCCTAAAATATATCAGTGCATTTGTTTTGTCTCAAGATGCACCCCAGTAATGTTTTTCTTTTCTGAGCATGTTTATAAAAATTACTTAAATGTCATAATTGATCTATGATCTAATCCTGGTTTACATTTACATTTAGTAATTTTGCAGATGCTTTTATCCAAAGCGACTTACAATTGGGGAATACATAAAGCGATTAATCTTGAAGAGGCAAACAGTCAGAGGAAGTGCCCATAACACCAGGTCTCAGGCATTGTTCAGATAAGTACAAGCTAACAAGGGAAGCAGAGAAAGCTTACATTATTATTTTATTATTATTTGTTTAAGTTTAGGATGAAGTCAAGTAGTGTCGAAAGAGATGAGTTTTCAGTTGTTGCATGAAGATTGACAGGGATCCAGCGTTCCGGATGAGGGTGGGAAGATCATTCCACCAGCCAGGAACGGTGAACGAGAATCAAGGTCAAGGTTTCTTTATTCGTCACATAATAAATTATACAGGGTATAATAAAAAGTGAAATGTAAATCAAATCAGGTCCGCTCAGTGGACAGTGCAAAAGAATACAAATTAAAATTAAATAAAAGTAACACAACACAAGAGCATATAGATATATATATAGGTAAAAAAAAAAGAGAAATAAAGAGTAAAATGTGCAATAGAATAAAAAGTGCAAAACAAATAAGATGTGCAAAAACAGTATACTGGGACTTAATAAATAATAATATGAACAAGAGGGATGAGAGGGATGTGCAAACGGGTTGTACCGGGTATGCACACATAGCAGCAATACGGATAATGAGAATATGAATGTTTTACAGTTAATAATGAGTCTTGTAAATGATTATGAAACTGAGTTTGTGTTAAGGAGCCTGATGGCCTGAGGGAAGAAGCTCCTCCTCAGTCTCTCAGTTTTTGCCATCATGCTCCTGAAGCGCTTGCCAGATGGCAGTAAACAGAAAAGATGGTTACCGGGGTGGTTTGAGTCTTTGATGATTTTAGCAGCTCTGCTTTTGCAGCGTTTGAGTTAGATGTCCTGCAGAGAGGGGAGAGCAGATCCTGAGATGCGCTCAGCTAAGCGCACGACTCTCTGTAGAGCTTTGCAGTCCTGGTTTGAGGAATTACCATACCACACTGAGATGCACTGAGTCAGTACACTTTCTATGGGCCCTGAATAGAAAGTTTTCAGGATTGCTGGTGAGACCCTGAATTTTCTCAGCTGTCGCAGATGGTACAGTCTTTGCCTGGCTTTCTTAACCTGAGTCTGAATGTGTGTAGTCCATGTCAGGTCCTCGGAGATGTTTACACCGAGGTACTTGAAGCTACTCACCCTCTCCACAGGGGTCCCACTGTTCATAAGAGGAGTGTAGGGCCGCTGCTGTCTCTTCCTGAAGTCCACGATCAGCTCTTTAGTTTTGCTCACGTTCAGAGAGAGACAGTTGTCCTGGCACCATGATGTGAGTCTCTCTACCTCATCCAAGTATGCGGCCTCATCATTATTGTTAATGAGACCCAGAACCACAGTATCATCAGCAAATGTAATGATAGAAGTGGAGCTGTGAGAGGACACACAGTCGTAGGTGTATAGAGAGTAGAGCAGGGGGCTCAGGACACAGCCCTGTGGTGCTCCTACGTTCAGGGTGATGGAGTTGGAGGTGAACTAGCTGACTTTCACCACTTGTGGTCTGGCGGTGAGGAAATCTTGAATCCAGTCACAAAGTGAAGAGGTTATGCCAAGGTCTGAGAGTTTAACAGCCAGCTTGGTGGGGACTATAGTGTTGAAAGCTGAGCTATAGTCAATGAATAGCAGCCTTACATAGTTGCCATTTTTGCTGTCAATGTGAGTGAGGGACGAGTGCAGGACCTGAGAGATGGCATCATCAGTAGACCTATTTGGCCGATAGGCAAACTGAAGAGGGTCCAAAGTAACAGGAATGGAGGAGCAAATGTGTTTCTTTAAAAGTCTCTCAAAAACCTTCATGACTGTTGATGTGAGGGCAACTGGACGATAGTCATTCAGGCAAGAGGGTTTACTGTTCTTAGGCACAGGGATTATGACAGATTTTTTAAAGGAGGTGGGAACAACAGAGGTAGCGAGGGACTCATTAAATATGGATGTAAACAAACCAGCAAGCTGATCAGCACAGGACCTCAGAACCACAGGCCAGTAATCCCATCAGGTCCTGCTGCTTGTTCTGGAGAGTGATTTTGAGCCTCTCTGTGATGGTATCACGAGGCGTCGCTCACTAGCAGATCTCAGACTTCTGGAGGGGATGTAGATTCGTAATAGTGAGTGGAAGTAGGCAGGTGCTGAGCCTGTGGTTGTTCTATATGCAAGCATCAGTGTCTTGAACTGGATGCGAGCTGCAACTGGTAGCCAGTGCAAGGAGACAAAGAGAGGTGTAACATGGGCTCTTTTGGGCTCGTTGAAGAACAGTCGTGCCGCTGCATTCTGAATCATCTGTAAAGGTTTGATTGTGTTTGATGGAAGTCCAGCCAGAAGAGCATTGCAGTAGTCCAGCCTGGAAATGACAAGGGCCTGGACAAGAAGTTGTGCAGCATGCTCTGTTAGAAAGGGCCTGATCTTTCTGATGTTGTTTTGTGCAAACCTGCAAGATTGAGCAGTCTTTGCAATGTGCTCTTTGAAGGGCAGCTGGTCATCAAAGATTACACCAAGATTTCTGACCAAAGCTGATGGGGTAATTGTTGATGAACCTAACTGAATCGTGAAGTCATGCTGTAAAGTTGGAGTGGCAGGGAAGACAAGTAGCTCAGTCTTTGCCAGGTTGAGCTGTAGGTGATGTCTGCCAGGCAGCCTGAGATCCGTGCAGCTACCGTTGGATCATCTGGTCAAAATGAGAGATACTGCTATGTGTCATAAGCGTAGAAATGGTAGGAGAAGCCATGTGCCTGTATGATGGGACCCAGTGATGTAGTGTATCTGGAGAAGAGGGGTCCAAGAACCGATCCCTGGGGAACCCCAGTGACCAATTGATGTGCTTTGGATACCTCCCCTCCCTAGGCCACCCTGAAAGACAGACCAGTGAGATAGGATTCAAACCAGCGAAGAGTAAGAAAAATAAAATCACATGCTTGAATGACTGGAGGCCCGTTGCTCTGATACCCATCTTCAGCAAGTGTTTTGAATAACTCATCAGAGACTACATCTGCTCTGTGCTGCCTGCTTCACTGGATCCTATACAATTAGCATATCACAGCAACCGTTCCACAGACGGTGCTATTGTCTTCACCCTGCTCTCTCCCACCTGGAAAAAAAGCTTCAGACTCTGGGACTAAACAGATCTCTGTGCAGCTGGATCCTGGACTTCCTGACAGGCAGAAGTCAGATGATCAGAATGGTCAACAATACCTCATCTCCCCTGATCCTCAACACTGGTGCTCCTCAGGGCTGCGTCTTCAGCCTACTCCTGTACTCCCTGTACACACATGACCTGGTTTGGAAACAGCGCCGCTGGCAACCGCAAAGCTCTGCAAACGGTCGTGCGAACTGCCCGCCACATTGTTGGAGGTGAGCTTCCCTCCCTCCAGGACATCTACACCAGGCAGTGTGTAAGGAAAGCCCGGAGGATCATCAATGACTCCAGCCACCCGTCCCACAGTCTGCTCTCTCTGCTGCCCTCAGGAAGACGTCTCCGCAGCATCCGATCCCGCACTAGCCGACTGAGGGATAGCTTTTTCCCTCAGGCTAATGAACAGTCAAAACTAATACACCATACAGCACACTCCCACTTCACGATATGCCATGCACTGCACCTTAACTTGAACTCTAACATAGTCCAACTGGACTACACACACACACACACACTGCACTAATACAACAACCTATCTGCTACCACTGGATACCATCCAATGCACATCCATGACATTGCATATCCAGCTTATGTATAATCTGCTGCACCTTCGCATATTATTGTGTGTATATATGTGTACATAATGTAGAATGTGTACATACGGTGTATAATGTGTATTGATAACTGTAAGTATGTCTAATAGTACACTGTGTGTACTGAGTATATGTATGTGTATTTTGCACATTGTCATCTGTATAAGTCTGTAAGTATGTGTCTATATGTCAATTGTTTCTGCACTGTCTGGAGCACGCTCTCAAGAATTTCACTCACCAAGGCACATGTGCTGTGGTGATGTGACAATAAAAGTGATTTGATTTGATTTGTCTATCGGCACCCTAAATTGAGTTGTGATGACGCTTCTTTCCTTGCCATAATCTATTCTCTTGAAAATTATTTATTGTCAAATGTGTGTTGAATGTAAACTGCTATTGGGACTTTAGGCATTCAATGTGAATTTATCTGAGAATATTCTTAATTAAAGAAATCTATTCAGTGATTGGTCCATGCATATGTCATCATCCAAAATCAGGTTTGTGGCACAGCTAAGTGTCGTAAATAATCTCTAACATTGACACTTAAGATTTAGTCCTACACTTCGTTTAAGTTACGACTGAGATGATTGATAACTAACTTTTAAGCGCAGCTTTGAGCCAATAATTTTCACTTAAGTCAATTCTTAGCAGTGTTCTTGAGAGTAATTTTTAGAAGCTTGATAAATACGGGCCCAGATCTAATTTTCCAGTGGGTTTTCAGCCAGTTTATACAAGACATCATCCCTCTTTTTGTAAGGATCTTCTTTGGCCTGACAGAGCTGTCTGAGTTTTGAAGTGAACAAACATGGTTTGTCGCTGTTGTAGGTTAAATGAGTCCTGGTAGGTATGCACATATCCTCACAGAAACTGATATATGATGTTAGTCTCTGTGAGCTCGTCCAGATCGGTGGCAGCAGCTTCAAAAACAGTCCAATTAATAAGGTTGAAACAGGCTTGTAAAACCTGCTCTGTTTCGTTAGTCCATATTTTAACAGTTATTAATACAGGTTTAGCAGATTTTAGTTTCTGCCTGTAGGTTGGTATGAACCAAACAGTGATCAGAGAGCCCCAGAGATGCCCATGGAACAGAGTGAAATGCATCTTTTATTGTTGTGTAACAGTGATCCAATATATTACCGTCTCTGGTGGGACATGTAACATGCTGTCTGTATTTTGGCAGTTTACGGGAAAGATTTGCTTTATTAAATTCCCAGAGAATGATTAAAACAGAGTCTGGGTGTTTTTGTTCTGTGTCTGTGATGTGATCAGCGAGTTTCTGTAAAACCAGGCTCACATGTGCTTGCGGATGAATGTGAACACTCACGACACGAACGAACAAATCTCCTGCGGCGAACATAACGGCTCCCAGATAGCAAAATGACTCCGGAACGGATCCGCCCCGGAGGTACCACAAGATCCGGAACGGATCCGCAAAACGGGTCCGTAACGGCGTCCACTTGCACACCGCAGCGGATCCGGAACAGATAAGGATCCGGCCCGGATCCGATCCGGACCCGTTGATGAAACAACGGATCCGAACCGGATCCGATCCGGACCCGTTCATAAAGTAGCTCATCCGGCCCGGATCCGAGATGGATCCGTTCATTAAGTGGGTTTACCTTTTTTAAAATGAGTAATCTGGCCAAAACTAGCTATGGAAATACCTAAAATAGAGCTGACAAACATTATGTAGACTAGAATGCTCTATAAAAGCTTAAATATTCCATTTGTCTCCTTTTATTAATATCAATAAACCAGAAAATCTTTCAAAACTTGAAAAAAATCTAAACTTTCCTTGGCCAATAACAATGAAACGCTCTATAAATGTAGGTATTACATGAAGATAAATACAAAATAAAAATGCAACCACAAATTGTACAAAAACATTGTTTTATTTAATGAAAAACTTTACCTCTAAAAAGAAAATTCAGTTCCATAACTTGGTAAAGTTCATCTTTACGAATGAATTAGCTCAATTCAACTATAATGAATTTTATAGCATACAAAAGTTTAAATTATGAAACAAAGTCGATTCAGCAATAAAGCATCTCTGAAGAAAACAGTGATATCATAATCCAACAATTCAGTTCAAGTTTTGTCATTATGCAATACAATGAAATCAGTATTATTCCTGAATATTCAGTGTCTTTTAAACCCCAGCTAAGCATGTCAGAGGTGACAGTGGAACCCAACCCAGGTGACTGAAACAAAGAAAAAACACCTTGGGAGAAACTAGGAGCAGTCAGCTCAGCTCTCCTCTGGCTAAATTAACAAAGATGGTGTGATTATGATTTCAGGCTGCATCACTAGTGAGATTGTGGACTGATGTCATTCAGATTATTTCATCCAGCTCCTGCTGCTGGAAGATCAGGATACGTCACGCTGTCATTTGGTTGGAGGATAAGTTGTAGTCTGTCCAGCAGGGCTGCCGTTTAGCCAGTAGTGGACGACTGGTTTAACAGTGACTGTAAGCATGATAAAACTGCACTGTGGTCCTAGCAGCTCCTGGCCTGACACGTTCATTGCTGGCCGTAGGGGTCTGTGAAGAGGACTTGTCTGTTTCTCGTGGTCTTTGCTGAGGATCTGTGCTGATGTCTGTCCAGTCGTGATGTTCACTTGTCCTGGTCTTCGCTGACATTCAGGGCTGCATTGTGGTCGTCTCCGGGTGCAGAGTATGATAACCTTAGGACAAGAGTGAGACAGAAACATTGAAATAAGTAACAAGTATCGGTGTTGACTTTTTCTCACAGCACCTGTAATCACACAAACACATTTTCATACAAATTTCATGACATCTCATAGCAAAGATTACTGTTAAATGTAGAATGTAAAAGTAGGTTTGAAAATATTGATATGAATCTTTTGACACTGCACAATTATTACACGTTAAAAGCTGAAGTGTGGCTCATTGTCAGTATTTGACAAAGTTGGTTAAATCAAGTTTAAAACTATTTAATCTTACTTTTAAAGATAAAGTAGAATATCGAAGGATGATGTAGAATCAAAAACCAGACTGGAGCACTTGAATGAGCTGTAAAGCTGTAACAGAACACACACACAGTATCTTAGTATGTTTCAATTTCATATAAGTTATCTGAAACAACATTACAAGAGGTGAAGAATATATTTGTTAAGAAAAATAGACACAAACTAGTATACCACAACCAAAGATTACTGTTAAATGTAGTTTGTAAAAATAGGTTTGTAAACATTTAACCTTAAATATAGAGAATGGGAATCTATGTCACACCGCCATGTTTTAGGACATGCTCTGGAGCACACAGTGTAAACCAGGGGTGCCTAACCCTGTTCCTGGAGATCTACCTTCCTGCAGAGTTTAGTTCCAACCTGATCAAACTCACCTGTCTGTAATTATCAAGTGCTCCTTCAGATTCTAATTAGTTGGTTCAGTTGTGTTTGTTCAGGGTTGGAGCTGAAGTCTGCAGGAAGGTAGATCTGCAGGAACAGGGTTAGGCACCCCTGGTGTAAACAAACGCTAATCACCACAGAAAAAGCCAACTGTTTTACATTAATATTTTTTGAAAAACATCTTACACACGCTTAGAATAAAGCAGACTAATATTCAAATCACTTTCAATTAAAAGAAATCGCGCTGTTGTGTGTCTTGAGAGGCTGCAGATATTCATTACATAGTATTCAGTCTCCTTAACTAAAGTGGTACTAATATAACTGCTAAAACACTTACGAAAATTAACCATGGTTTTATTATAGTAAACATGTAGCAACCATGTTTTTGGCATATTTATTACCATTCGTATAACCACAATTTTATTAGAAATACCATGGTTGAACTATGGTTAGAGTAGCAAAACCATCGCTAATTTTGTAAGGGGAGAATACACTATAGCTAGATCTCAAACAGTAGATCATTTATCGTTGTTATATCGTCATATAGACCAGTAAAACTGCTCAGTGTTAAGAATTAAGCCATTATAGAGGTAACAGAATAACTTACTATAAAGCTGCTTTGAAACGATGTATTGTGAATGCTATACAAATAAATAACTTGACTTGAATGATTCAAGTCGTATATTCCTTAGTATTAGAGATGCAGGACAAGGATGCAAGAGAACAAATAAATTAATAAGCTTAATACGTACAAACAAGTGGCCAGGTATCAACAAGCTGCTTTTAATATAACATTTCCATATATGATTTTTTTCTTTATTTGTGGTGTGAGCGCTCACAGTTTAATGCAAATCACTGTATCTATAATATAATAAATCTACAGATATCAATTATACGGCAACATTTTATTTTAGTTGTTTACCATACTGAATTTCAGTTTAATTTTCATCCGAGTTCCGTAGTGAATGTAGAATTTTTTTTATATTTTATGATTATATGACTCAACAGATCGCGTTGGAATGATTAACTCTTACTGTATCATTAATTGCCTTGGCCCTTGACAATGTCTGCATGAAATACCTCTGCTCTTACAGCTTTCTATCACGAAAAAAGCTTCTTTTTTTCACTCCGGCTGTGAGAAGGGCTATGGCAATTGATGAAACAGTAAGCCTTAACAACTCCAATGCGATCTTAATTAAAATAATATAAACATAAAATAACATAAAACGTCTACATTCAATACTATCCAGTCTCTGCTGTAGCTCCTGTGTCCTAAATTCCCAGAATGCATTGCCATTGTGACAACACATTCCTATTCTCTATTGATATTAATCTTTTGACATTGCCCATTTATTCCATGAAAAAGCTGTAGTGTGGATCATTGTCAGTATTTGACAAAATAGTTGGCTAAATCAAGTTCAAAACTCTATTTACTTTTAAAGATGAAGCAGAACATCGAAGGATGAAGTAGAATCAAAATCCAGTCTGGAGCACTTGAATGAGCTGTAAAGCTGCAACAGAACACACCACACGCACGCACGCACGCACGCACGCACGCACGCACGCACACACACACGCACACACACACACACACACACACACACACACACACACACACACACACACACACACACACACACACACACACACACACACACAGTCTTAGTATTAGTCCTAGTACATCTTAGTATTTTTTTCTTTCTTTTCAATTTCATATAAATTATTTGAAACCACATTACAAGAGGTGGGGAATATATTTGTCAAAATATATATAAACAAAAATATACTTGAGCTAATATTCCAGAACAAAATTTCAATGAAAATATAGCATAATATCACCTGCAGTTATTCCTGAAGAGGGGTACAAAATTATCCTGTCTCACAAAAAAAGAGATCCCGTCTAAACAGGCCTGTTATTACTCAAAATCTATGATCATGCTAATGTGCTGAAGAGCTAAAGTTAACTCGACGTCCACAACGCAATTTCAGAATTAAAAATGACAACAAAGCAATTAACTATTTTATTAACCTTAATGTTACTGACAATTGTACAAATAAAGCATATTTAAACAGTATTCTTACTGTGTTCCGTCTTTTTACCCCCTGCCGGCCGCAGCTTCTTCACTCTGAGGGAGACACCCCTCGCTGCAGACTGTATAGCGCGGTGACGTCAGGTATGTACGTCACGTATATATTTACTGCGCATGCTCAATGTAACGTAAGATATATCTATAACACGCATGCGCATCTTAACAGAATACTCTAATAAAATGTAAGAGTAATGAATGTTAAGGCGAAAAAAATCTGTGAAATGTAACAGAGCACATATCCATGATTTTAACCATGTTTCATTTGAGGTCAAATTAAACAGAATTATTGAGTTTTATTCTGTAATATCTGTATACTATTTATTTACAATTTATTGCCATTCTGTTGCACTGTACTTCACTGTGTATATTGTAATATCATACTTTAAAGGCACGTTATATGTTTCATATTATGAAAGTGAATATAACAAAAGACAGGAATTATTTGTTAGTTCTAGTGGCACAGATGGTAAAACATGAGCTGCATAACCTTTTACATACAGAGCGACCCGGGTTCGAATCCGCCTTTTGACGAAGTTTTTTTCTCCCTTTTTAAATTTCAAATCCCATCAGAAAAGCATTTATTTTCAATAAAAATTAAGAAAATAATCAAAAAGTTGTGAGGGAGGGCTTTATTGTCACAATACGTTGGCATCTATTTAATAATTTGATTTAAAATTAGAATTTACACTCAATAAGTTATTATTGCATACCGTTTTATAATGTACTACAATACTGAGGTGCAGATAATTGTCACTATTTGCAATAATTAGTATAAATAGAAGAAAATCCTGTATTTTAACAGTGTAAATAGAATATATATATATATATATATATATATATATATATATATACATCTAATTTGAATCTTTCCTCTGTCATGGTTCTTGTTTATTTATTTATTTTGTATAATTCTAGACATTTTTATTTTGCTTTGGCAATTCTGCATGTGAAATATTTAAGCCAATAAAGTAGTTTTAAGTTCAATTGACTATATACAGTATATTTTCAGTGTCTGCATCCCATTTTATGCATGGTGCCTCCAAAAAACCAAACCGATAACAGTGATCTTTTTTTATTTCAAAGACAAAAACTCAAAATATAATTGTATATACAAATATAGATTAAGACTATAGACTATGAACATATATTGCATCTACACATTCTTAAATTCACCTCATCACTGATAAAACAATCAACCGAGCAGTAGTCCTCAAATTCTGGCACTGGGTCAGTGAATATGGCACCCGGCACTCCTGTCTGTATTGTGCAGAAAATGCACTCCAGTTCACCACACCTAATTTACATAAAATAACAAACAATATTAAAGCAATATTAAATAATTTTGAAGAAAACTAAAGTAAATAAATGTACTTTGATTTACTGTTACCGAATCTCAAATCAAAATCAAATCTCAAATCTCGAACATCCGAAAGGGAATTAACTATATTGAACCTGCGTGTTTACGGTAAATACATACGTTACGTCACCGCGCTACGGCACATGCATGTTATAGATACGTCACTTTGCGCAGTAAACACATAACACATGCTCATTTGAATGCTGCCAGTAAAAGCAAGTACTCCTCGCTGCAGACCGAAGTGAGGTCAGATACACATGTATGTTTGTCACGTATGTGTCATACATACGTTTCAGTAAATACAAGATTTTGAGCTTTGCTCACTTTGTCTTTTTTCAGCATGTGAAGCTTGTGTTTAAATGCTTAAATGGACCAGCCCCTATGCCCTTATGTATTTTTTGTGAGATTGCAGGGAAGCAGTAGATCCACCAGAGCGGCTTCTAGTGGAAACTGTAGAGTTATACATTGTAAAACATCATTTGCTCAGACTGCTCTCTCCGTGAAAGGTGTAATTTTTTTTATTCATTGCCTGACTGTTTAAAATCTATTGGAAATTATAATCATTTAAAAAAGCCACGAAATCTTGGTTGATACATCAACAAACTTGCAGTCATGTTTAGTGTACTCCTATTATAAATCTGTGTACTACTTGTTATTTTATTTTAATACATATTTTTTTTTTTTGTAATTTGTCATTTATAAAGCTCTCCTAGGGACAATTGTTGTGAATTAGCTTTGGCTACAAGCACCATGGTACATGCATGGGATGACTGAGATTTAATTTTCATCTAAGTTTATTGTATCTGTCCCTAACAAATAAAACATTAAATAAATAAATGTGTTTACCACGCATGTGCAAAGTGACTGCTCGGTTGATTGTTTTATCAGTGATGGACTTAAAATAGAGCAGAAAGATTTATATTTATAAAATAATGCCATTGATGGTTGCATGCATTGAAAAAAAAAATGTTTCTCATATTTGTCATCTTATTCATTAACTACCATTATCAAAGATTAATATGTACTGTAACAAATGTATTGTTCATTGTTAGTTCACGCTAATTAATACATTAACTAGTGTTAACCAATGACACCTTATTGTAAAGTGTTACCTCTTAAATTTACCTTCATGTTCATATGACTTTTTAGGGACATTGTCAGTGAGACGAAATTCAGAGAAAAGGCCGCTTCATGTGGCTAGAGAGATGGAGAGTTCTTTAACTCCTTAACATGTGGTGAGCACTGTAAAAAGTATTTGAGTGTCTGTCTTTCTTATCTTTCTTTCTGTCTGTTTCCTCTCAACTATCTGTTTTTTCCCTGATAGACTGTATTGCCCTCAAGTGTAAAACTTTCAAATGGAAAAAACTTCAAACTTTCAGGCTATGCTTTATCAGGCCATGCCAAGCTAACTTTTGACTTGACAAACTTATTTAGTTGATGTTAATGATGATTATTATCAATTAAATATCTTAGGTACTTTACAGACAAAGCAAATAACACTCTTTTTCTCACACCATCATATAATATATATAAAAATACATTTAAAATATTTTCCTTGTATGGCTCTTTTGCCTTTCTTCAAAATTATTTGCTTTAATATTGTTTGTTATTTTATGTAAATTAGGTGTGGTGAACTGGAGTGCATTTTCTGCACAATACAGACAGGAGTGCCGGGTGCCGTATTCACTGACCCAGTGCCTACAGTGCAGTGAGATTTAAAGACTGCCCACCTGGGTATGTCAGGAACGGCAGGAGGGGAGTCCTTTTATTCATTCAAAGAATTTGAGGACTACTGCTCGGTTGATTGTTTTATCAGTGATGAGGTGAATTTAAGAATGTGTAGATGCAATATATGTTCATAGTCTATAGTCTTAATCTATATTTGTATATACAATTATATTTTGAGTTTTTGTCTTTGAAATAAAAAAAGATCACTGTTATCGGTTTGGTTTTTTGGAGGCACCATGCATAAAATGGGATGCAGACACTGAAAAATATACTGTATATAGTCAATTGAACTTAAAACTACTTTATTGGCTTAAATATTTCACATGCAGAATTGCCAAAGCAAAATAAAAATGTCTAGAATTATACAAAATAAATAAATAAACAAGAACCATGACAGAGGAAAGATTCAAATTAGATGTATATATATATATATATATATATATATATATATATATATATATATATATCTATTTACACTGTTAAAATACAGGATTTTCTTCTATTTATACTAATTATTGCAAATAGTGGCAATTATCTGCACCTCAGTATTGTAGTACATTATAAAACGGTATGCAATAATAACTTATTGAGTGTAAATTCTAATTTTAAATCAAATTATTAAATAGATGCCAACGTATTGTGACAATAAAGCCCTCCCTCACAACTTTTTGATTATTTTCTTAATTTTTATTGAAAATAAATGCTTTTCTGATGGGATTTGAAATTTGAAAAGGGAGAAAAAAACTTCGTCAAAAGGCGGATTCGAACCCGGGTCGCTCTGTATGTAAAAGGGTATGCATCTCATGTTTTACCATCTGCGCCACTAGAACTAACAAACAATTTCTGTCTTTTGTTATATTTACTTTCCTAATAAGAAACATATAACGTGCCTTTAAAGTATGATATTACAATATACACAGTGAAGTACAGTGCAACAGAATGGTAATAAATTGTAAATAAATAGTATACAGATATTACAGAATAAACTCAATAATTTTGTTTAATTTGACCTCAAATGAAACATGGTTAAAATCATGGATATGTGCTCTGTTACATTTCACTGATTTTTTTTGCCTTAACATTCATTACTCTTACATTTTATTAGAGTATTCTGTAAAGATGCGCATGCGTGTTATAGATATACCTTATGTCACATTGAGCATGCGCAGTAAACACATACGTGACGTACATACCTGACGTCACCGCGCTACAGTCTGCAGCAAGGACTACTTGCTCTGAGGAAGATTTGATTTCTGAGACGTGACTGTTAGAAAAAAAGCGCGTTCGGATCGCGAATCCGCGCAGTGTCCGTAATGAGTCCGCTAGTTTATTTCATATGTACTAAAACAACATTACGAGGAGAGGTGGGGAATATATTTGACGAAAAACAAGCAAAAAATAGACTTGAAATAATATTTTAGAACCAAATTTATTATTCTCACCTGCAGTTATTCCTGAAGAGGGGTGAAAAATTACCTAGTTACATACGATCAGGACTGGATTAAAATCCGGATAAATTAGCCAACTAAACTAACAGTTAAGTCTCACAGAAAGGAGGAGATCCCGTCCAAATAGGCCTGTTATTACTCAAACCTACTATAATGCTAAAGAGCTAACCTTAACTGGACATTCCACAACGCAATATGAAAAATTATCTGCTTTATTATCGTTCATGTTACTGACAACTGTACAAATAAAGAATATTTTAACAGTATTCTTACCGTGTTCAGTCCTATTCAACCTGTCCGGCTGCAGCTTCTCCACTCTGAGGAGGATTTCTCTGACTGAGATGGTACCGGTAAAAAAAAGAAGCGCATTCGGATGGCATTCCGCGCAGTGTCCGTAATGAGTCCGTGAAATGACAGTGCGCGATCCGGAGGCGGGGCATATTCTGGGCGAATGACCGAACAGAGTCTGACTGTACAGCGGAGCTGCCGACTTGAGGGCGGATCCGCCCCGGTATCTGTTGCTATCAGGGCTTGCAGTCTACGAAGAGTGTTTCTAGATCATAACAGCACATCTTCTTTAACACTGTTACATCTGTACACCACTTTTTATGGATATGAAAGCACTTCCCGCCGTTGCGCGATTTCCCCGTTGATTCTGATGTAACGCGCTGTCCGGTATTACGTCATTCAGCCAGGTTTCCGTGAAACACAGAGCAGCAGAGTTTGAAAAATCCTTATTAGCCGGGAGAGCAGAAGAAGTTTGTTCGTTTTGTTGGGTAGAGAGCGGAGATTCGCTAGATGGATGCTAGGCAGTGCTGTCCGGAATCCACGCTGTCTGAGCTTCACTATAGTGATTGTCATTCTTGAATAATTCGTTCATTTTGAACAAATCTTTAATGTGACTTGGGAAGAATGAGTCGTCTCGGGGAGTGATTCGTTCAGTTGCGCATGCACAACATCCAATAGGTTCTGTACTGGAATTAGTTCATCTGTTTCGAGTCTTCGGGTTTTTCCGAGTCATTCGTTCATCACGTGACTAATGCAGTATGAAAGATAATTGATTAGTTCACCTTTTGAGTCTTTGGGTTTGAGTCGTTCGTTCATCACGTGACTAAAGGCCCATACACACCGGGACGAATATCGGCGCGCTTTATTCGCCAGCGTTTTTCAACGCGTTTTTTGTGTTTACACCCAAGCGATTTTCGCTGACGATGAGCCGAGTGAACATGCAAATTCATTCCCTGACATTAGATGGCGCTTAATGTAAAACAGAAATACCCCGGTACACAAGGTGGCGCTGCGCAACTTTACGCTTCTGACACTCAGAAGAAGAGAGCAAGTATTTACGCGCTTGTCAAAATCTGACAAAGAAAACATGTCATAAAGTTCTTTGTGTTCAGACACCAACGAGACCAGCAGCTCCACATTCATCTTGCCTTGCATCTTCTTTGTCTTCTTATTTCTTCCCGGCAGTGTAGACGCTATATCTTCTTCGTCGTTACATATGTGTGCTCGGCAAGACTGTTTTGTGTTTGAGCGCCCCCAAGTTGTGTTTTACTGTAACTTCAGCAGCTCCAGACACGTGAGCAAAAGCGCCAATCTCATTGGTCGGATAGTTTTTGACGCGGCGCGTCAAACCAAAAAAACTAACCCGAGGCGTTTTTAAAAAAAATACGCTTTTACGCGTGGCGTTTTTCGCGTCGGTGTGCACACTCACATTGGCGCCCTTTGTTTAGTCACAAGGCGTTAAACGTCTGTGAATATCGCGCGCGAAATTCGTCCCGGTGTGTACGGGCCTTAATGCAGTATGAGCCGGAAAGATAATTGATTAGTTCATCTGTCGAGTCTTCGGGTTTGAGTCGTTCGTTCATCACGTGACAGCCCCATAAGCTAAACCTAAAAAAACGAAAATACATCTAACAAGCTTAATCTATTATTTGTATTTATTATATAATAAAAAAAAAACATTGCTACATGTACTAAGCTAACTGAGACCTGTTATAGCACTTGCATATCTCGTTTGTTGATTTTGATTGCTTCTATTGTCCTCATCTGTAGTCGCTTTGAATAAAAGCGTCTGCTAAATAACTAAAGGTACATGTAATATTTATTCATAACTAGGTAATTCAATTAACTCGTTAAATGTGCAAATAGTCGTCAGTCAAATGAAACAGAGCTTGTGTGAAAGGCAACATCTAAACATCTGTGTTTTTTATGAGCGTTAATATGATTGATTACAACGAATGATTCAAGAGAGCCGATTCGCTAAAACGAGTCACTCGTCGCAGCACTTCTGAACAATTAGACGTAGCTTCCGAGCTAGTCATTTTGGTGTTGATTATCTTGTAAATATTTGTCTGGTATGTTCTTACGACTCATAAATAACTTCCAAACTATTTGATGAAAAATGACATCACTGTTTTGTTGAATCGCACGTCTCGGCTTTAGACGTGGCACTGCGTGACGTAATCAGCGCGCGGCCGTGTTTACTGTTCTTGCGCTCTGTCGGCTCCACTTTTAACATTTACACCCAGCTCGATCGCGTCAGGTGAGTAGCATCATACTCGATTTATGAATAATGATTCATTCGTAGTGAAGATTGTGTAGAAACGCAGTCGGACAGGGCGGTTAGCTGCTAGCTTGAAGCTAAACTCGCAGACATTCCTGAGATCAGCAGCTAACGTAGTTTTATGACGAATTAACGTCATTATTGTCAAACAGTCTCGGGTTGTTAATGAGATGCGAATAAGATCTCGTCAAGAGGTTAATCGAAGTGAAATGTGAGGTGATTATTGTGTGTTTGGCCGTATGATCGATCAGTGCGTGTGTCCATTATATACATAACGTTACACAGTCATAACTGAACATAATGCAAAGTTATAAAACAGTTCCATCGTGTTATTAATAAAACGACTCGTATTATGTGCATTTGATCAATATTGATTTGATTGTGTTTTGTCAATTGCTCATAAACCAATTCCTCACACTGCGAAAATGATTGTCTTGTTCTCCAGTAACAATATCTAAACATTTGTAAATCAAAAACATTCTCTTAAGATGCAATTGACATGATATTAAGTCTTGTTTTCTGAAAAAATTGTGAGTTTGAATATCGGCCAGCAGGGTCAGAAAAAAATATTGGTTTCCCTCAATTGACATCAGCACTTTTTTCTTCGTGTTTTATGCATAAATGAGCTTCAGTTTGATACATTCTTCCTGAAACAAGGCTTCTCAACAACAAGACAAAATATTAATCAAGAAAAGAAATAAACTAATCTCTGCTATGTGTTGCTCGAAGACACATAACACAACCTATGTGTTATGTTTTTTTTTTTTTTTTTTTGCACTGTCCATTGAGCGGACCTGTCCTGATTTACATTTCACTACTGATTATATCCTGTATAATTGAGTATGTGACGAATAAAATAACCATGAACCTTCTGCTGTCGCTTTTTGGCTAAATTTTGCAAAAACAGAAAATATTGTGTTACCAATATACTGAAAGACATGTAAGATGGCCTATGTAGTTCTGGGGTGGGTGCGTTAATAATTTGTCATAGTTAATTTGTTAAAAGCGCAAATAGAGTCGTTAAAGAATTGGATATAATCAAATGAAACAGAGCTTGTGGTTTTTTTTCCTGAGCGTGAATGGTTTGGAAATGATGATTAAAACGAATGATTCAAGTCATAAAACATGAAGAAAGTGCATGCTGATGTCGAAGGGAAAACAATATTTTTTCTGACCCTGTTGGCCGATATTTCTCTTTTAAACAAATCAAATAAATATATTTTTTGCAGTGCAGTCAGTCCAGATTATTCCCTTCAATCAAATGATAGTTTCAGCTTAATGCTGCATGTTCATTCTGATCATTTTCTGCTTGTCATATTTACTGACACCCCAGTTTGTTGATGTTCTTCAGAGTGAAGATGATGGAAGAGAGTGGCATAGAGAGCACCCCACCAACCACCCCACCACCACCACCCCCACCCACCACAGCACCCACCAGCGGTAACACTCACGCACACTCATTCACACTCACTCACTCACTCACTCACTCATTTACTCACTCACTCAGACACGCACGCACACTTCACAGACACACACTCACTCACTCACTCACTCACTCACTCACCACACACACTCACAGACACACACACTCACTCTCACAGACACACACTCTCACAGACACACTCACACACAGACACACACACACACAGACACACACACACACAGACACACACTCGCTCACAGAGACGCTCGCTCACAGAGACGCTCGCTCACACACACGCTCACACACATTCACAGACACACACACTTACTCACCGCCCACACACTCTCACAGACACACACACACTCTCACAGACATGCATGCACACACTCTCACAGACACACTCACTCACAGACACACACACACATGCTCACAGACACACTCACAGACACTCCCCACACACACACTCACAGACACACTCTCACACTCTGACACTGACTCACGCACACACACTCACAGACTCACACACACACACACACACACACACACACACACTAACTATTGGACATAAACGAACACGTTAAAGATAAAAGTATTTTCATGTAGGTTCATGTTTTTGGAGTAAAGTTGGAGTAAACGGATACATCAGTCATACAGCGCTCCGGACCGCGCGCCCCATGACGAGCCCGGTTTTAGTAATAATAATAGCTCAATAATAATAGCCGCCTTATAATAATAATAGTTTTATATATTAATAGAAGAATGAGCTTAATATCATCTTGACTATTGACAAAGACATCTGCTATCGTTGTTATCTCTGACTATCGTCGATACACAATACTATCGTCTATGGGCACAACCCAAACACACACACGCACACACACACACACACACACACACACACACGATTGAATAGCCTTCATGTGAACACCTGGTTCGATCGAGCTCTTATCGTATTGGAATGGCTGATGTAGATTAGAAATAATCTGATAAAGATGGACAAAATGCTTGAACCAAACTATTACAGTGGGGAAAAAATATTTGATCTCCTGCTGATTTTGTAAAGAAATGATCAGTCTATCATTTTAATTGTAGGTTTATTTGACAGTGAGAGACAGAATAACAACAACACAATCCTGAAAAACGCATTTCAAAAAGCTATGAGTTGATTTGCATTTTAATGAGTGAAATAAGTATTTGACCCCTTCACAAAACATGACTTGGTGACAAAACCGGTGTTGGCAATCACAGAGGTCAGACGCTTCTTGTAGTTGGCCACCAGGTTTGCACACATCTCAGGAGGGATTTTGTCCCACTTCTCTGCAGATCCTCTCCAAGTCATTAAGGTTTTGAGGCTGACATTTGGCAACCCGAACCTTCAGCTCGCTCCACAGATTTTCAATGGTATTAAGGTCTGAAGACTGGCTAGGCCACTCCAGGACCTTAATGTGCTTCTTGAGCCACTCCTTTGTTGCCTTGGCCGTGTGATTTGAGTCATTGTCATGCTGGAATACCCATCCACAACCCATTTTCAATGCCCTGGCCCTGACGGTACATGGTTCATCATGTCTTTGATGCGGTGCAGTTATCCTGTCCCCTTAGCAGAAAAACACCCACATAGCATAATGTTTCCACCTCCATGTTTGGCGGTGGGGATGGTGTTCTTGGGGTCATAGGCAGCATTCCTCCTCCTCCAAAACACAGCGAGTTGAGTTGATGCCAAAGAGCTGGATTTTGGTCTCATCTGACCTCAACACTTTCACCCAGTTCTCCTCTGAATCATTGGCAAACTTCAGACGGGCCTGTACATTATGGTTGTGACGGTGAGAAAATTCCCCCACTGGTTAATCAATATGTGACAACACCGGTAATACCGTATCACCGTGGTGGGGGGTTGTTTGAGTTTTCCCTCTTTTCCTCGCTTTCCTTTGGTTTTAAATAGCTTGTAAAAGCACCGGGCGCATTTTACTTTCACTTTTAAATTTGCGGCAATTCGCTGTCAAGCAGTTTGTTTTTAGTTTGTTTGAGTTTTTCCACTTTCTCTCACTTTCCTTTGCTTGTAAAAGCACCGTGGAACAAATAATTATAAAACGTAGAACGTTTATTAAAAAAACAATTAAGAATGTTTGGAGGCACGGACTGCATACACCTTGATGTAAAATAATGAGAAAAATTACAGTTTAAATAAAATACAATCAGCAAATACTGTGGAAACAAATAAATGAAAAACGAATGTAATTTTTTTTTTCCAATATCAAGGTCAACAGGCTTTTCAAAATCCAAAATATTAGTAAAACAGCCGCTTCTACATTTGGTTTTGAAACTCTTCTGCCATCGCCTTGTCTGTCTCGCCTCACTCTTCTTGTCCGTCTCGCCTCACTCTTCTTGTCCGTCTCGCCTCACTCTTCTTGTCCGTCTCGCCTCGCTCTTATTGTCCGTCTCGTTTCTCCAACGTTCTCATGATCATTGAAACTCCACGAGGTGAGATCTTGCATGGAGCCCCAGACCGAGGGAGATTGACCATTATTTTAGGTTTCTTCCATTTGCGAATAATTGCACCAGCTGTTGTCAACTTCTCACCAAGCTGCTTGATGATGGTCTTGTAGCTCATTCCATCCTTGTGTAGGTCTACACTCTTGTCCCTGACATCCTTGGACAGCTCTTTGGTCTTGGCCATGGTGGAGAATTTTGAATCTGATCGATTGATTGCTCCTATGGACAGGTTCTTTTTATGCAGGTAACAAGCTGAGATTAGGGGCTCTCCCTTTAAGAAATCTCCGCTACTTACCTGTATAAAAGACACCTGGGAGCCAGAAATCTTGCTGATTGATAGGGGATCAAATACTTATTTCACTCATTAAAATACAAATCAATTTATAACTTTTTAAAAAGCTTTTTCTGGATTTTTTTGAAAACAAATTATTCTCTCTCACTGTTGTGCAAATGCTCAGTACTGTAATGATGCGTATATTTACTTTGGTCTATGTCTCATGAACGTGCCATTGTTTACTTTGTCTATTGTCTTAACAACTGGTCAGTTGAGTAGACTGACTATTTACCAAATATTTGCTAAAAAATTCTTACGCCATATAGATCAGATTTTTTTCCAGATGTGTCATCAAGGCAAAAACAATCAAAATTATATTATTATTTCTGTTATTAATTGCGGTGACTCTGGTGATGTCACTGATTTGAATGCGTAAACTGAGCATGATGCACATGTTAAAGTTTTTTTCAGAGTACATGTATCGTTGTGAAACTTAGATTTGACAGAAGACGTGAACAGACTATGTGCCTGGTCTTCATTCACAAGTATGTGAGCCAGTGGTCTGCCCTGACTAAGTTGCGTCGTTGTGGTTTGGCTGCAGTCAGCAGAGGGTGCAGGTCCTTCACGAAGCGCTCAGTCTGGTGTCTGACAAGGCTGTATCAGTGGCTCATGTGTGCTCTTCTTTTGTCCAGGTGTCTCCGGTCCTCAGACTCTCCCCAGCCCCCCCGGCGTCTCAGCATTTGCTCCGGGAGGTTTCTCCAGCCCTGTTCCTGCAGTGGCTTTGCCCTCCATGCAGTCTTCTGCTCCTCCTCTCTCTCTGATTGGCCCGTACGGTGGCCCCGTCCTCTCGGCCCCACCCATGGGCCCACCTACCACCGGCTTCTCTGTGAGCGCAGGATATGACATCACCCGCGGCCACGCGGGCCGCACCCCTCAGACGCCACTGATGCCCAGCTTCTCCAGTGCCTCACCCATGCCAGGTCTGAACCGTTAGCATTAGCCACAACCTTCTAGATTATTTATCAGAATGTGAAAGATAATAGCAAGTCCTGTCACTCGGCGGCCATCTTTGAAACGCCTCTCGGGCATCCAAGTGCAGCTCCTTTCACTTTGTATGGGGAATCATCAAATTCTCCAAAACATTTCACTAAACTTACGATTAAATTTCATATCTGAAATCACCAAAGAAATCTGACAACAGCTGTGTGATAAATGTTGCTATGTCACAAAAAAGGTATTTCTCAGGCTAGATCAGCCATGCGCAGTCCTGAGCACGCGTCTGAGCATTGACTGTTTCTATAGCAAACGGGACTTCTAACGGCAGCTGCAGTGACGTGCTGACTTTACAGATTAGCGATTGGCTCTTTCATTCAGAAGGCGGGGCTTCCTACGATTGAGTGGCCATATTGAGCGTTGTATTTTCCCCCATTCAAAACTATGCAAGTGACATGTCTTGGGTATTCTGTAGTCTTTAATTATAGTAACAATATTGTTTGATAAGTGAGATATTTCAAGGATTTTAGTCCTTGAAAACTAGGGATGTAACGATTCACTCAACTCACGATTCGATTCACGATTTTTTTTTTACAAAATGGTATTTATGGCAAATTATAAAATAAATGTGTCCTTTTTATTATTGCTTGGACAAAATGCTGCACATTTCTTTGTGAATTTGAAATATAACACTAATAATATACTAAAATGGCAGTGGTTTTGAATGCTTCTATTGTCCTCATTTGTAATCGCTTTGGATAAAAGCATCTGCTAAATAACTAAATGTAAATATAATGTAAATGTAAACAACAAAACTAAATTTAAATTTTAAAACCCTAAATCAAATAAGTTACATAAATAAAATAAATCTCTTCATGTTAACAAAATAAGGCTTTGTCTGTGCTGAGGCAACTGCTGCGTTTTAATCATCATCCAAACAAAGATGCAGCACACATGCAACATGAGCAGTTTTTAATCTAAATTAGATTGTATCATTTCTAAATTTGAAGCAAACACAGAATGATCTGACTTCAGTTTTGTGAAACTATACCTAAAAAATAACTGCATGACATGAAAGACGAGCTGAATGAGACGCAGATTCACTCTCTGCCAGCAGGTGGCGCTTAAAGCGTTTCCTTGGTTTCCGCTGTAAACAAAGCAGCGCTTCACTTATGAACTTTAATATGCATTATACGAGAGGTCGACAAGTAAGTTTGGCATCGGGCGATGGCGGGCCAGAACATAGTCTAAGGATAATTTAAGAAATGAATTAATGAAAAATGCAACTAATCTAATCGTCATTCACCAACTTACAACACAGCAAGTAACTTGCAACACACCAACTTGCTAAAACACACACATTATATGCGGAATAGATAAAAATAACAAAAACAATTAAAGAGGACTTGAATAAGCCCATTAATGTTTGAGTCATGCTCTTAACAAACTGTTTTATTTCCTCTTTCCATATTGTGAATAATAAATGTGTATCATTTTAATTTGCGAGTTACACAATGGAGCCTAACTTATTGTAATAATTATTTGAGGTAGCCTACTTTTACACTCCTAGGCATCCTCGTACTAAACTGCATTTTTTTTAGGGATGCACAATATAATTTTTTTTTACTGATAATTAAGTCCTTCTCACGGCCGATATCGATAACCAATAAGTTCACATTTTTATATTATAATTTTCATATAATCTGCAGTTTGTGCAGCCAGGAAAATACAAAATCTAAGATGCACTGATGAAACTGACATTTAGTAGCTCTGGCCTAACTATAACAGCGAACATCAGACCTGACTCTTCAAATGTTTTTTTGTGTAAGGCTTCAAAATACAAATTTATATTCAAGTATTTAATGCATAAAGAAATGCATCTATTCAACCTTTTTAGTGCATGAGGATGAGTAAGTTATATCTAGGGACTTTAAGCAACAGCTGCGAATAGAACGGCTGCGTTAACCAGAAGTAATCTGTTACACCGCCTTAGCCGAGAACATAAACATCATTAAGCAACTGCAAACACGACGGTGCAACGCGGCATTCAGTCATTTATTCAAATACAAATGATGGATTATGAGGAGGACACAGTTCTAACACAGTTCTACCGGACTGCACGCACTGCACTAACACATCTGCTATCACTGGACACCATACATTTATATATATTTACATGTATAGTCTGTAAATATGTACTGTCCATATGTAAATTGTTGGGGGTTTTTTTGCACTGTCTGGAGCACGCTCGTAAGAATTTCACTCACCAAGGCACTTGTGCTGTGGTGATGTGACAATAAAAGTGATTTGATTTGAGGATGTTTAGGCAATAATCACATATATTTAGTCTCAGTGCTACCTGAGGTGTTGTTGCTAACAGCAGACATATCTTTGTACAAACGAAAACAATCATTAAAATGATCTTAAGTTCAAAACCTAATCAACACAGATTAAATGAAAGACTAATGGTAGAATCGCATACTGATGGAATTAAATAATATATATAACATAAAATCCAACATTTATCTACATAAGCTGTCACGTTGTAATGACTACGGCAAAGCAGCTGTTCTCGTAATAGACGGTTACAGAGCACCACGAAGTAGCGGCTGACGTCACAAATGCACAATATGACGCTGTAATGCCATTACCGTTCCAACAGTGGAGGCTGCTTAAAGTCCCTTAATACAGCTTTGCCGCGATGACGAACTTTCAAGTGAGATATAAGATGTGTTGTGTTAAAATTTGATGTCTTTTTTCCTCCTCTCGAAGTCCTTGCTGAATATGCATCGCAAATAGCAATTGCATTGTCCTCCTCTGCCACCGAGAAACACTTCCAGACCGGCGAAGACATGTTCACAGATGATGATGTAATGAGCGCGACACAAGCTGAGAGTCACTGCAATTTAAAGCAGCAGTCACTTGCACTCGGAAAGCAGATGAATCTCAGATAAAGGTTTTGATTTACCAGCAAGCGTACTTTATCGGGTCTAGATATCAGATTTCATTTATTTATCGGAGCAATAAAATAACGTAATTTTCACCCATATCAGTCGATAATGTATCTGTCCGATATATATTGTGCATCCCTAATTTTTTATTGTTTGTGTGCTGGAGGTACGCTATTACGTCATGTGCAGAGTGATGTTTACATTTAAGCTAGCTGGTGAGAGAAAATGGCACTATCAGAGTCTAAAGAGTAAATTTGACAGTGAAAATAGGTTATACAAAGAAGAAGGGAAAGACAACTATGCGGTTATCCTACCTAGTTTTGTGAATGCAAAAGAAGCCGGTGTGTCTTATCTGCAATGAAGCGATCCACAGACTCTTTTGAATGTCTTTCAGAACCTTTCAAATTAAAAGCTCTCAATTTATCTTAAAACCAAACATTGCTGCAAAAATGTTCCCGTACTTTTATTTTGAAGGCAAAATCAAGACGAAGTGACTGAGTAATAGTGACGGGAAGTTCAGATCATTTTACTGACTCGGACCTTCGAGTCTCGTTTAGCAAAATGAATGAATCTTTTTTCAAGTCATTTCGCTCATTTCGTTCGTTGATCACACTACAAACAATACAAAACTATAATGCTATAAGAAACAGAAAATATTAATTAATTGTTTACCTGGGTCTTTAGTCTATGATTAGCTCACCTCACCTCTTATCTGACAAGTCTTCGGGTTTGAGTCATTCGTTCATCCCGTGACAGCCCCATCTACTAAACACATGCAGTCCGAGCCGGAAAGAGAATTGATTTGTTCACCTTTCGAGTCCAGTACAGAACCTATCGGATGCTGCGCATGTGCAACTGAACGAATCACTCCCCGAGATGACTCGTTCTTCCCGATTCACATTAAAGGCCAGTTTTGGCCTTGCGGGCCGCCTGTTGCCGACCACTGCATTATACAGAGGCAAGATGAAAAGATAAAATACCATCTAAACTTTTCTAAAGACAGTAAGTGCCCCTCAGACATACATTCATATAAACCCCTAATTGAATCGCGATTACTTTAGCATCTCAACCAATTTGAATCGTTACATATTTGAATCGATTTTCAGGCGGCTCGTTGTTAATCGTTACATCCCTAATGTAAACCAAAAAAGTCCTTTAAAGTCCTGGAATTTCATTTAACTTTATCTGTATGAACCATTGTTCACAAGTTGATTTCCAAAGGCATTTTCACCTTTATACAAGCATTTGTTACAAACCTAATTAAATGTATGTCACCTAATAAAATGCATGCATCATGTTTAATTCTTACATTTAATCAAATTCAGTTAGAAGACAATATAGGCTGTTACCAATCAAATTAATCCACTATCAACAAGATCCATCTTTGCACTGCAGAAGTGGCACAGAAACTGCATCTGAGAGGGCATTTTGGTGTGTTTATGCTTGAAACTGAGATCACAAATAGTTGGCGGCATTCATTCAAATGATTTGTTTAAAATGGCTGATTCATTCAGGAGTGAAGCAAGTGACTCCTTCTGAATGGGTCATAAATTCATTCAGAAACATGGATTCATTCAGTCACAAAGCCCTTATATGGAGATGTTTTGGGGCGTGCTTTATGCAAATCAATAACCTCAAGCACTCGTAAGGGGAGGTTGGGTCATTTCGTTCTGTCAGCAGTATCCTGTATTTGAGATGTGATTGTGTTTCTGTAGGGATCATCACCAATCCCATGATGCAGCAGCCGGTGTCGGGGGGGTTAGACGTCAGCTCGCCTATCACGTTTCCCGAGGACACAGAAGATCCCAGAGTGGCTGTGGACGACAGCGCACCCGGTGGATTATGGGGCTTCATCAAGGTACAGGACACATGTATGCAGTGTAAGGCCAAGATGGCGCACTCTTGTGCCCGAGTACGTCCTGATGCTCTTGTGTTGTGATCTCAGGGTGTAGCTGGGAACCCCATGGTCAAGACCGTCCTGGATAAAACCAAACACTCTGTGGAGTCCATGATTACCACACTGGACCCTGGGATGGCACCGTACATCAGTGAGTGCTTTAAGTGTGCACCAAACATACAATCCTATAGGAATAAGCAAGTTTCGGATCAAGACTTGGTATAATCAATATTCAGTGACTCAGATCGGTGGCACAAAAACCTGATCGGGAGTTTGTACAATATAAAAACCATTACGTCTATGGAGAGTACTTTTTATTTTGTTTTGGAATGTGACTAATTTAGTTTTTACATTTTCTTTTCACTTTTTTAAAATTGTACCACTCCATTACCACAGTCCCATTACCCGAGCTGAGACACCTGTCTGTGGATTGATCTGTAATCGTACTGCACTGAACTGCACTGGACAGGGAACGTGCGCAGAACCGCTCGGCCTGATGGGAAAGCAGCTGATGTGATTTGTGTGTTTGTGTCAGAGTCTGGAGGAGACGTGGATGTGGTGGTGACATCAGATAAGGAGGTGAAGGTGGCCGCGGTGCGGGACGCGTTTCAGGAGGTGTTTGGTTTGGCCATGGTGACAGGAGAGGCTAGTCAGTCCAACATCGCCCCTCAGCCGCTGGGATACGCCGCAGGGGTCAAGGTGAGCACGTCTTGGCTTCTGTTGTCTGTCATGACGAGAGCTCTGTGACATGAAGTTAAACACTGAACTATGTGACTCCAAACCATTTGTGTTCATCAGAAGTGTGTGTGTGTGTGTAGGGAGCTCAGGAGCGCATCGACAGTCTGCGGCGTGCCGCTGTCATTCACGAGAAGCAGCCCGTGGTCTCTGTGGAAAACTTCATTGCAGAACTCTTCCCAGACAAGTAAGATCAGTTTATCCACAGCTCTAAAGCTGTCCCATCCATCAGACTGGATGTGAATCTGGGTCCAAACATATCCGTTAATGGACAAGACTTGCCACCTGGAATTGAATCCAGTTTTTAGCTCTGTTAGAGCAGTTTTTATAATGATAAATTATACAATTCTGCACCCTCACAAATGTGGTTATCACAGAACAATGAATTCAACCGATCATAATACTATATACTGTTGCCAATAAAATGTTATCAACATTCAAAAAAGCCATATTGAACTGCAAAGGAGGAATAGAAGAGAGAGAACATGTAAATAGAGAGAGTTGTGCTTCCTTTTCCCATGATAGGAGAAACTGAGCAGTCTTGTTCACGCTTTCTCTCCTCAGGTGGTTTGACATCGGCTGTCTGATCTTGGATGATCCAGGAAACGGGATTCATCTGGAGATGTTCACTCAAGCCACACCTGTGGCCCTGGAGCATGTGCAGCAGGTAACACTACATCCTTCTGAGGAGCTGTTCAGAGTCATGCCTGGCATGTTTGTTAGGAGCGCTTGTTCCTCATCCTAGTGCATTTTCTCCCTTAGTTCGGTTTGTTTAGGCACATGTGAACATGGCAATCACACTCTGATCTGCACCAAAATAATCAATCTAAACTCTCCTGAACAAGGCCCGATTGAACATGCAATGTTGAACATCCAGTGGTCAGTATGATTGAATTGTGCTCAAATAACCAAATTTTAACTGCTAAAACAAGATACACAAATTTGTATGGTCCTGTCAAGCAGGCAAAATCATGAACATGATGAAAAGGACATGTGGCTTTGCATGGTTAAACGATGTATAGCTGTTATCACTTAGGGTGTACTCAGTTTTTTGCCATCTTTTTTGCCAATAATGGCTGTATGTTGAGTTATTTTCAGAGGACAGTAAATCTTTACTGCTATACAAGTTGCACATTGACTACTATAAAATATATCCAAGTTTCATTACTACAGTATTGTCCCTTGAAAAGATATACTAAATTGACTGCTGAAATGTGAGGGGTGTACTCACTTTTGTTAGATACTGTGTGTATATATATATATCCTTTTTGCATGATCGAGCTTCAGTTGGCATCTGCAGGGATGGCACAGTGGATTGTGTTTACCGACAGTGGTTTCTGGAAGTATTCCTGGGCCCATTTAGTTATGTCAATGACAGAATCATGCCGATAAGTGATGCAGTGCCGTCTGAGGGCCCGAAGACCACGGGCATCCAACAAAGGTCTTCAGCCTTGTCCCTTATACACAGAGATTTCTACAGCTTCTCTGAATCTTTTGATGATGTTATGCACTGTAGATGTTGAGATTTACAAAGCCCTCCCTCCTAATTTGACGTTGATGAACGTTATTTTTAAAGTATTCCACAATTTTTTTACGCACTCTTTCACAGATTGGAGAGCCTCTGCCCATCTTTACTTCTGAGAGACTCTGCCTCTCTAAGACATCGCTTTTATAGATAATCATGTTACAGACCTTTTGTCAATTAACTTAATTAGCTGCTAGATGTTCTCCCAACTGAATCTTTTCAAAATGTCTTGCTTTTTCAGCACTTTGTTGCTCACGTGCCAACTTTTTTGAGACCTGCAGCAGGCATCAAATTTGAAATGAGCTCATTTAGAGGATAAAAGTGTAAAATTTATCAGTTTAAACATTTGTTTAAATATAATAATAACAACATGTAAAGTATTGGCTCATGTGATTTGAATGTCTTTTAGTTTTCATTTTATTCAAATTTAAAAAAACGTCCCAACAGTTCTGGAATTGGGGTTGTAAAATCCTGGCAAAACATAAAATTCGAATTAATCTGAGAAATTGCCTAGCCCAATCCACAATAAGCCCATGGAGATAGCGTGTCAATCCATCTTTATAGATGACATTATGAGGAACAGGGACTGCAGATATACTGCGTTATAACTAACTCTCGCACAACATTGTCACTTTTAAATAACCAATGAGAGGACCGTTTTAATCGCATGTGACTGGCATAAACACATGTTGGTAAGCTTTGAAATGTTGTCTAGTGAAAGCGATCCAAACCAAGGAGTGTGCAACATTGTTCAAGCTCCTGTTTCAGAACAAAGCAAATGATCTACAGCTCTGAAAATGCAGAGTGCTACACTAATAGCTAAAGAGCACAGAACTCTGATTAAAGCAATGTGTGTTTAGTGCTGTCATACTAACACGCTGGTGTGTGATGTGCGCTGTTCTCCCGCAGGCTCAGGCGCTGACTCCTCCAGACTATAACCTTCGCTGGTCCGGTCTGCTGGTGACGGTCGGGGAGGTTCTGGAGAGAAGCGTGCCCAACGTCAGCCGCACAGACTGGCACCTGGCCTTCACCGGCATGTCCCGCCGGCAGATGATCTACTCCGCCGCCAAGGCTCTGGCTGGCATGTACAAACAGCGCTTGCCATCCAGAACAGTGTGAGCGTCTTGCACCGTGACATGGACCACAGCTTCCCAGAATCACACAGGGATCCACATTCCATCCGCAGATGTCCTGTGTTTCAGTCACGTCCCATTAAAAGACTGAGCCCACTCTAAACGTCAAAACAAATAGAGCTGTTATTTTCGGCATCGGGTTTCAAGTATACCAGTTACAGGGCAGAATAACTAATATCTAACTTTTAAATTATTGATTGCATTGAATATCATGTCCTTGATATTATATTTGAGTTTGATTTGATATTAATAATTGACAACGCCCCAGTCTCTACGATGGAATTTGATGGGAATAAAACCACAAATGCATCTGATGTCCTACAGCAAGACCGTTTGCGCTCCTTCAAATGATCAATCTCACCAAGGAAAAGCTGATTCTCAAATTCATAACGCTTGTGTTTACATTTACAATCAAATACTTTGACTCGCAGATTTTTAAATTGAATTGAAGTTCATGTCAATATTGTGAATATATAATTTTGATGGATTTTGGATCTTATTTTATAGCGTTTACTTTTCAGCGTAATCAGCAAACATTATTTGTCTGCATGTCTGTTTCTTTTTCAACTCAGTCCATGTTAGCGTTTACTGCAGTCAGATGAAATCCGATCACCAGTTCTGCTGCTATTGTATATGTAACGGTCTCACATCAGTATTGTCTGAAGTACTGCAGATGAGTGTTAGCGATGATGTGCAGCAGGATCATTGGCATGACCTCTGAGGGACAGCTGATGTGTAGCACATGCTGTGTGTTTGCTCTCGTAGACCAAACGAGTTGATGATAAATCTAGAACTGCCTTTAAAAGTGTCTTTATATGTTTGTAAGATTTCTCCAGAACAACTGGTGGATTTTATTCCATAGCATTTTACAAACGTGCCTTTGAACAGCAAATTAGTAAAATCTTTTTGTAAAGCATCATCTTTTTCTGTTGTTTTTAATGTGTATCCAGTGCCTTTAGGAAATTTCATCAGTCATGTTATCTTTTTACTCATATGCATAGACAATTCTGTATTACTTGTTTGTAGTTGTTTTCCCCAACAAGCTCTGTGGTGCATTCACTGCTATGAGTTTGGGGTGAAATTATCTGTCAAACAAATGGAAGATGCAGTTTAGGAACCCGCTTCAAACTTATATTTAGAATCACATTTCGGGATGCTGGTGGGGCAGAAATTGCATGTCATTCATGTATGGCCAATGAGAGAACAGTTTTACCAACTAATGACGGTGAGGGGGGCATGACATAACGGGTACGGTTTGGATTTGCATCAGGAATTTTAGCTTCATTGGAGAGATGCTGGAGAATAACATCCTCTTTCTGCCGTGCTGTATGTCCTCTCAGTTCATAAGTCAGTTGCATTGTGCACTGACTGCCTAGGAGAGGATTATTGTCCTGGGAATTTCCTCTTCCATACTTTCCTCTTCCAACCACATTGCACTATCCTCTTCGGTACTTTACCGTAAAGTCAAAACTAATGACCCATCTCATTAACTGGGATGAGGGTCTTGGATGATTGAAAACCTAAGTGAGGACATAATGGTCTGTAAGCACATCTAAATGTCGTCCTTTAAGGTACTCCTCTCACCTCTCCAGAGCCCATACCACAGCCCCTTTGCCGATGTTACTGGCGTCTGTTTGCACTCTGAAGAGCTGACTGAAATCTGGTGGACTAAGTATGGGAGCTTTTTGAAGGGCTTCCTTTAGTTTAGATGCTCAAATGATTGTTGGCGCTCCCGAGACCATACCCACAAGACATGCTTCTCTTTAAGCCATGACGAGGTGCTATAAAGCAGTGATACCAACCCACCAAGGACTTCCTTAACTTTTTTGGGAGTTGGTAAGTTATGGATGGTTTCAGCCTTTAGCTCAAAGCATACTTCACTTTTTAAGCGTACACAAGGGTCAGCGTACAGTGCGCTTGATGCAAATTTCATCATCAGAATTGTACGCACACCACTTATTTTTATGCACAGGTCGCACATGCGCATTTAAGTTATTTTGCAGTAATCAGGTGTTCCACAAGGTGGCAGCACTGTCCCGGGCCGTTGTTTCACAGTAGAGAAAGAATCTAAAGAGGGAACAATAACAACAAGAAAATAGCAGAGACTGCAACAACAACAGACAGCTGCATTGACAAGCGCTTATGTGCGAGAGGGTATGGGAGAGCCTAGCTTTGGTTTAGAAGAGTTCAAAAATATTTGTTATCGGTCATAACTTGTGGGGGAAAATTGAAAATTTTTCGAAAATTCGCGCACATCATCAGATGGAGTATACTTTGAAAGGCTACGCATTCGACTTTACACATACATAACCGACGTATACTTTGGGCTATCAGTAATAATCAAACAGCAATAATGCTGAGGAAAAATAAAAAAAAACATAACTATTGTCTGTAAACTTTCTCATACTTAAAGAACACTTATTTTAAATAAGTGATTGCTTAAAAAGTAGCCTGCTTATATAATACAAAATAAAGTAAATTTTGCACAAAATAAATTTGATTTACAATTTATATGAAAATGGCCATGTCAGGTCAAGTCACCTTTATTTATATAGTGCTTTTAACAATACACATTGTGTCAAAGCAACTGCACAATATCAACATAGGAAAATAGTGTGAGAATAATGTCAAATGACAAGTTAAATATCCATTTTTGAGTTAAAGGCATTTCATTACTGGTTTCAGCCTGGTTTCTCCCAAGGTTTTTCTCCGTTCTGTCACCGATGGAGTTTTGGTTCCTTGCCGCTGTCGCCTCTGGCTTGCTTAGTTGGGGACACTTCATTTACAGCGATATCACCTTGATTGCACAGATACTATTTAAACTGAACTGAGCTGGACGATGCCATTACTAAATTCAATAATTGAAATGTATCTGGAAATTGAGTGTTAAATCTTGTCATTTTACATTATTCACACACTATTTTTCTATTTTGATATTGTGCAGTTGCTTTGACACAATTTGTATTGTTTAAAGCACTATATAAATAAAGGTGACTTGACTTGATTTCTCTGCTTGAGTGTGTCATGGATGATGGATTTAAACAGCTTTAGTCACATTAAATATGCATGACACTGCTGCAGTTATCCAGGACTGTGCAAGAGTTTTGACCTGTTGTTGATAAAAAGTAAAACTGATTTCTAGTCAAGGAAATATAAGCTGAATAATTTTGATGTAGAAACTGTAAATTCTTACATGTGTCTCCAGGCGCTTCCATCATTAGTGTTATTGTTCAGCGTTTCACATTTTTAAAAAAGCAAATGCATCCTCTGTGTGATTGGCCCCTTAAAACGTACTAAAAAGAATAAAAAGTGTCATGATTATTGCTGTCAGTACATTGCATTCAGTAGACAAAAGCAAACACTGATGAATGTGTCTAAGCAGGGACGGGTGGTAATATTGGAACAGAATAACAGAAATGACATGGTGACTTTAAACAGTACAATCAAGTAGGCCTACGCTATTACTATGTCATTAGTTGCACCTTTTCCACATAAAAAATGTAGCACTTCAAGTCTTTATGCTAAAAGCATACTTACTGTTAAATTGTGAATTTTGGTACACATCTAAACACATATGAATGAGCAATCCAATCATGTGCTATTAGTGCATTTATAGTAGCTTAAGCACAGTAACCTATAGGTGTCACAGTTACTGTGATGGTAAACACACACAAAGACAACGATGAAGATAAACAGTCTTTAATAAATCCACAGAAGGCAAATCCAGACAGAGGGAAGGCTCGTAACATAGATGAGAACCGACAAGCTCATGCTACCTTCACGTGCTATTGAAATTATCGATTAGGAAATGAGTTTCCTAATTTCCGCTCCGTCCCGGGAGCTCGCCGAGTCCGCTCCAGAGGCCGCTCCGTCCCGGGAGCTCGCAGAGTCTGTCAGGAGAACCACCTCTCACTCAACATCGACAAGACCAAGGAGCTGGTGGTGGATTACAGGAGACAGAGCAGAGTACACACACCCATCACCATCAACAAGACACCTGTGGAGCGGGTGAGCAGCTTTAAGTTCCTCGGCGTTCACATCACCGAGGATCTCACATGGTCTGCTCACACAGATGCAGTGCTGAAGAAGGCACATCTGTGTCTCTTCTTCCTGAGACGGCTGAGGAAGTTTGGAACGAGCCCCAGCATCCTCAGATCCTTCTAGACCTGCACTGTGGAGAGCATCCTGACCGGCTGCATCACCGCCTGGTTTGGAAACAGCACCGCTGGCAACCGCAGGGCACTGCAAAGGGTCGTGCGAACTGCCCGCCACATTGTTGGAGGTGAGCTTCCCTCCCTCCAGGACATCTACACCAGGCGGTGTACAAGGAAAGCCCGGAGGATTATCAAAGACTCCAGCCACCCGTCCCACAGACTGCTCTCTCTGCTGCCCTCAGGGAGACGTCTCCGCAGCATCTGATCCCGCACTAGCCGACTGAGGGACAGCTTTTTCCCTCAGGCTATCAGGCTAATGAACAGAAAAAACTAATGCACCCTACAGCACACTTTACAATATGCACTGCACTTTAACACAGTTCAACTGGACTACACGCATACACTGCACAAACACAACAATCTATCTGCTACCACTGGATACCATGCAACGCACATCCATGACATTGCATATCCGGCCTATGTAAATCTGCTGCAACTTTTATTTTTATTTTTTTATTATTATTAGTATTGTTATATATATATATATATTTTTGCATACCATTGTGTATATAGGTGTACATAATGTAAAATGTGTACATTTTGTGTATAATGTGTATTGATAACTGCAAGTATGTCTAATAGTACACCGTGTGTAGGCCTACTGACTATATGTATGTGCATTCTGCACATTGTCTTCTGTGTAAGTATGTACTGTCTATATGTAAATTGTTTCTGCACTGTCTGGAGCACGCTCTCAAGAATTTCACTCACCAAAGCACACGTGCTGTGGTGATGTGACAATAAAAGTGATTTGATTTGATTTGATTTGGAGTTACAGCTGATTACATTTATGATTTGCATCACTGAATTAAAGTATATTTCAAAGTATATTATTTATGTATTATAACATCTGACATGGAGAAGAGTGAAAAGTCTCACGCGCCATCTGCGCTTCGGAGAAGCACGGTCACGCCATCTACGCCGAAAATTTCGGTGCGCGTCTACATTGCGTTGCGTGGTAGTGATAGCCATGAAGCTTCTAACCGTTTGCAAATTAGTTTTATTTTTTTAGGAGTGGGTTGGATCGTACGGAGCCCTTTAAGGGACATGGTAGTGGGAAAAATTCGGGGTGTGTGCTTAGTACGGAGCCCTTTAAGGGACATGGTAGTGGGAAAAATTCGGGGTGTGTGGAAAAAATATTTTCCAATGTTTTGCGTTCTCTCGCGAAACTTTTGCGTTCCCTCGAGAAACTTTGCGTTCCCTCGCAAAGATATTTGCGTTCCCTCGCGAAACTTTTGCGTTCCCTCGAGAAACTTTGCGTTCCCTCGCAAAGATATTTGCGTTCCCTCGCAAAACTTTTGCGTTCCCTCGCAAAGATATTTGCGTTCTCTCGCAAAACTTTTGCGTTCCCTCGCAAAGATATTTGCGTTCTCTCGCAAAACTGTTGTGTTCTCTCGTGAAACGTGTGTTCTCGCGAGAGGCATCTGCTTCGCGCTTTTGTTGGTATAGCATCACTTGAATGATCTTGGATGTACGCAGCTGCATTGGAGAAAGTTTGTCAGTCTTTCGCGGTAGGTTGTCATATATTCAAGTCTTTTTTATTATTTAAATAGAAGAATAAACCAAACCTCCACGTGATTACACTCAAAATTGTTGTAGCTCTGCGATGGAGGACGATCTGCAGGAGTATTTAAGGTCACGAGATGTTTCAGAAGAGGACATCATCTTTGTGAAAAGGGACAAGGTGGGTAATATTTCATTAAAGGCCAATGGACCTGTATTTATCTAATATGTAAATTATAGCTAATTTTAATGATGCAACAAAAGGTGTTGACGTGTATCCCCGTGTTTGTAACGCTAAACATTTAATATATCCATAATAAAGGGCCACATATAGGCCTAGAGTAGACTAGTTTTGATTATTGCTAGCCATGGGAATAAGAGGCGGTCAGTATATCACCACATGACAGTTTTCCACATGCCTCACTGGTAATAAAAGTTATCTTATAGGGCCTAGGAGTGTATAAGTTTGCAGAAATAAGAGATCATTTACATTGTATAGTTTTAGAACTGTAAAATAGCCTAATATAGCTATATTACTTACCTTAAGATATTTACATATATTCTACAATAACAAATGAAAACTGAACAAAAATGTGCATACCCCTGTTTTTTTTTATAATGTTTAGCTTCCTGTATGATCATTGATCATGACTGTTTTTTTTGTGTGTGTGCCATTCACGAGCTACTGCTTTGTCCTGAGGCATAAAAGTGCTCACTGTTGTTAAGCAAAATCTTTAAGCTACTGCACATTCTTTGGTTTCCCAGCATTTTCTGCACATTTTAGTTGTGTCCTATGTTGCCTATATGATTTTTATAGGTTGCCTATTTTGTCCTATGTTGCCTATACCAGATTTTTTTCACTAAGGACAGTTTAAGGGACTCATGCAGAACTATTACAAACAATACACATATCCATTGGTAATCAAGAATTCAACACACTAGAGTCCAGATAATGTATTCTATTGATCAAGTTATGATCTGTGCAAACTGTAATGAATGATGTGTAAAAATAAAGAATAAAACCTTTTTTTACACAGACCATATACTGATGAAAAATTTGCCATAGTTTAATATAGTGTGTTGCCTTCTTGAGCATCACTGAGTCCTTGAGTGTTTTAAATTAAATTGTGAAAAGTTATTGCATGTGGAAAAGATGTAAATATGTGTTATGTGAAAGAGCTTTCTTCAGGGCAGTACTAAACGTAAATGAATTTGGGGGATTGGGGGTGCAAACATTTTCACTCAACTGCAATTACCAGTAGCTATTAGCTAGCTTGCTAGATTATCTGTACTCTCAAAGTTCATATACAGAACTCCATTGTAAAATCAGCATGACATATAGATCAATTGATGCAACTTTCACTGTTACTTTTTCTATGTAAATATTGTTACATGTTTTAAAAAACACATTAATAAATATAGACTGTTAAATAATGTATTATGCATTCATTGGTGCATTTATGTTCTTTCAAAAACTAATTTATAAAATTTACACTGCATTTTCAGATTGACAAGTCTGTGCTCTCTGTCATGACTGATGAGCAAATGGCAAAGTATATGAGTTCATATGGTGACCGACTGGCTGTCATCTCCTTCTGTCAACAAACAGCTGCCTGCTCTGATAAAGAATCTCTGTTACAAAATCTGAGAGCTAAAATTGAAGCAAGGAAACTGGGATCAAAGTCCTCTAAAACTTTGCATGGAAAAGCATGTGTCTTCCCTAAGGAAAATAATTTATTGGCAAGACACAAAAATGTATCTGCAGAAAGAACCTCCAGGAGAATTGAAATTGGATGGCTTCACTTCGGCCGTAATGGATACCAGCAAGTGAGAACCAATAATGGTGGTGGCACTAGGCATTTGACAGTTAAAAAAAAGACAACTGTTTTACAAATAATGGAAATGGAAAGAAACTTTTTTCCCAATGGAGAGTCACCAAAAGGTCCAGAAACAGACTTAACTTTTCATGTTTGTGATTTCAAAAGAAACCACATTCCCATTGGACAGCACTGTTGGAGATCTGTATGAACTAACCAAACTGAAATTGTTGAGATTTTACATTTGCACTAAACAAGAGGTGTGTAGAATCACATATGTAGAATCTTTATCTGATGGTGATGAAGAAGAATGTAATGAGTAAAACTCATTACTACAGGACAGATTAGAACGTGATACTGAGAGACCTGCGGCAAAAGTGTCATCACATGGACATGACCGTGATCTTGAGGATACAAACACACATTTTTTGTGTGACAGACTTTCATCTAACAAAGGCCCCAAGAGGAAAGTGAGTAAAATCATGAAGACTCTGACTTGAATTTATTTGGATGTATTTTTGGCTTCATTTGTAAATACAATCACAGAACAGTTGTTCATTATCATTTAGGGCTGAAACGATTAGTCACCATTATCCACAACGTTGACAACAATAACATAACAAATGTTTTTGTTATGGTTTACTATTAGAAAACATCCCGATGTTGCTGTGCGTATTTGTTTAAAAAATAAACACACTACACAAATTACAGTGGTGTGAAAATATCTGATCATAGTGATTGCGATATGTTTCCACCAGCTCTGCAATCTGCAATCCACTTACGTCGAGTCATGTTTTTTTATATGATACTTTATGCAATACATTGCTTTAAAGCAAGCAGCTTTATAGTACTAATTATGAAAAAACAGTGTCATGTTCAGTCAGAATTACAACTTGATTTTCTGCTATAAAGTAGCTTTATCTGTATATGAAAATGTATAGACTGTATAACTGAATAATCAATCAAAGCCTTCTGTTTTAATCTGTGAAACAGCTGTTGATTAATCCATTGTCTAAATAATTTTCTTGCAGCCCTAACATCATTTAATTTGGAATTAAATGTTAACCAATACATGTTATATGTAATGTTTTTCAGAGACAAGTAATTACAGAAGCCCAGAGTATAAGAGGAATGGAGGATGTTCCTCAGAGTGGTTTTACCTTAGAGACACCCAGCACTTCACACGACTTTCTTTCACCACCCAGAGATATCCAAAAAACACAGACCGTCCAAAGATTCACAAGCAGCTCAAGTGACGAGGAGACTGATGAATTGTGGAGACAAAGTGCACAGCATTCACATGAGCTCATCGATTTTCAGAGAAGCTATGAATTAATTGACCTGACCAATCAGATTCCTCCGCTACACAACAGCATAGTTCACAATCTTGGAGATGATTTTGATGATAAGGAAGACACAGTTGAATGGAACGAAGGAGAAGAACTTGAACAAACAGATGAGGACCAAGAAGTTAAAATAACATGGAATCTGAATGAGAGCATCACACAGGTAATGTGATCCTAATGGACCAAATGTCACAGTATAGATTTGAAAATTAAATATTCAAACTACAAACATTAAATAGAAATTATGAATCACCTTAAAACTACAATGTACGGTACATCCTAATTACAATATAAATTCATCCTAAATTATCATAGGTCACAAATTGGGACTCACAATACATCCAATGTCCCCTGTTTGTGCTTCTTACTCGCCAGTAGGCAAATGTTACATTAAGTGATGCTGCTTTTTTTATGTTTTTTTGTGACAATATGTTTCATTTTATGCATATGTATTGTTCCTCCAGAATGCAGAGTTGAATGAAGCTGAAAATGAGGGGCCATCACCACCCTCAAGTAATAGCAATCCTGCACTGCTGGTAAGAGAGACAAAATATGTTTTGCATTTGGAAGTCCTTTAGATCATAGATGATCAGTACTAATTGTGTACAATTTGGATTTGTTTGTTTACAAAGAAGATTAAGGAAGGGATAAAGTCTGTATAGATCATATACATAATACATAAGAACAAACCTTTGAAACATGAATTTATAATGAACAAAGTTCCTCATTGAGGCCCTAAATTAATCTAAGTAATCAGAATCAGGTTTCTTCTAATACCTATAAGTAGGCATTTATTATATTTTTGAACAAGACTAAAATCACATCACACAAGACTTAAGTTCCATGTAAGTTTTTATAGGGACAGTTCTAAATGAAAATTATGTTGCTCATGTCGTTCCAAACCTGTATGACTTTCTTCTTCTGTGCAATACAAATGGGGAGCTTGTAAAATATTTTTTTTCCATGCAGTTACAAACAACTAGACTAGGCTGTGTCAGGAAAATATATCTTAAACCAATTTTAACAGAAACTACATGAAAACATTGTCATTAACTGGAAAAAGAATAAAGTAACACAACTGGAAAACCTGAAAGTAAAACTTAAGTATTTAAAATCTAATTAAAATGATCAAATAGTTGGTATAACTCTACAGATATATATGCAGTATATATATATATATATATATATATATATTGCAATTTAAATTAATTACACAGTGCCATTTTACAGTGACACTAAAGGAAAGCTTGTTTAGAACAATGTGAGTGAGATTTTTATTATTATTATTATTGTATAACTAATTAGTAGAAAATAACTAATGAATACACATTGTAAAGAAATCTAAGAATAATTGTTCTAAATTGTTTTTACCTTTTCTAGATGGGTAGTGAAATGCCTTCACCACCAGAAAATTTGCCATCCCATTCAGGAAACCATCTTTCTCCTATAACTTCATCTGGAAACTCAGAAAATGCAAAAGTTGTGCATGCTTTAATACACAGGGTAAAGGTTGTAGAAGATCTTTTGGCAGTGTTCATGGATAGCAGCATAATTAAATCTACTCTGACGATGGAATTTGTAAACGAGAAAGCTGTAGATGATGCTGGAGTGTCCAGAGAAGTTTACACTGCATTCTGGGATCAGTTCCTTGAGCAGTGTGAAGGGGAAGATGAGCGAGTTCCTAGACTAAGACCAGACTTCTCTGAAGCTGAATGGGAGGCAATAGGAAGGATCTGGGTGAAAGGATTACTTGATCTTGGTGTACTGCCAGTAAGGCTTTCCAGTGCTTTCATTTTTGCGTGTATGCATGGAATTGACTCAGTCGATGATGATGTCCTGATGTCATCTTTCCACAACTACCTTTCTTTGACTGAACGAACTGCCGTTGCAAAGGCTTGTCAAGGCAAACTGGAGGAATGTGATGAAGATGATTTGCTTGACCTCTTCACAAGAATGGGCTCCCATTGCATCCCTCCAAAAAACACCATGAAAGTTGCTTTCCAAACAATGGCTCACAAAGCAATTCTTCAAGAGCCCAAATATGTAATAGATTGTTTCTCCAGAGCTATGCCATTTGCACTGCTGAAAGTACCAAACCAGGAAAGTCTAGTGTCTCTGTATGACACAAAGAAGGCCACTGGCAAAAAAGTGGCACAGCTACTTCAAACAACACAGCTGATTCGCTCTCAGAGAGAACAGATGGTATTCAATCATCTGCAACGTTATCTCAGAAATGCTGACCAAAGCAAAGCAGACAAAATTTATACGGTTCTGCACTGGTTCTTCTGTTATATGTGTTGATCAAATCAAGGTAAGCTTCAATGCAGAATCTGGCCTCAGCAGAAGACCAGTAGCTCATACCTGTGGAGCAACTCTTGATTTATCCTATACTTACAGTTCTTACCCAGACCTCCACACAGAGTTTGACAACATTCTCTCCAGTGATTACTTTGAAATGGATATCTTGTGAATTTGATGCTGGGCAGGAATATTTCAGTCAAAGTCACTTTTTTGGAACTTGATAGTCTGTAGTTATGAACTTGTTGGTAACAATCTGTGTGAAGGTATTTTATGTACCTTGTGAAAAAGAACAGCATGCTACAAACAACAGTATTTTTTTGGGAAACTATTCATTTAAATGGCCCTTATATTATTACTTTTATTTACATTTGACTGTCATAACATTCATTTACTATTCAAATAGCTGTAGAGTTTTCCAGCAAGTGGTCGGGTTTGTTCTCTTTAAAAGCATGTCATCGGTGCTGTTAGTACTGTTTAATTGTTATTTGATTGTCTTGATTTGTTTGCACAAAAGACATTTCAGAATATTTTGAAATGTATATTTTTGCATCTGCAAAGTATTGAAACAATCTTCATTGAATGCAATGTCACTTGTTGTTAGTGTAGAAATTACACTGAATCATTAACTATTCTTTCGTTTATTACATAAGATGTAACCACATAATATGTGGTCAGGTTTGTTTTGTTTTAAAATATATTCCTCAGCCATTAATATTGCCAAATTATTATTGGATTCGTATATGCATTCGGTTTACAGTGGAAAAAAAGTGAGTTTAATGTTTTAAAACATGTATTAATTATTGTTAGGCTATTCAAACGTTTTGAATTGAAACTGTACTTTAAATTTTAGCAAACATTCAGATTTCCATTCTATACAGTAACACTTTGGTTTTTAGTACGGAAAGAGGAAATTTCTCTGAATCCTTAACCTTTTTTTATTTCATGAAAGTTTAAACAGAGTTTATATGTTGATACATGTACAAATTTAGAAATTAACATTTCCTTAGTAGCCTTTCTTTCCAGTTATAAACAACTTTCTAAACAATTTTGCAAATTTTTTTTCATTTTTAATTACTTTGTGTCAAGATTGTAGTCTGGTAAATTGTAATTCTATATAAAATATTTCCACAATGTTGCAGGCTTCCCCTGGGGACTGTATTGTCTACAGATTATGCAAACATTTCAGATAAAAATGACCTTGCCTTCTTACTTACAGTAATGCCCTGATCACATCTCTTAAATGCATGTATAAGTTCAAAGCTTGATATGGGTCTCTTGGAATGTTCAACTGAGACTCAGAGATTATAATATTACACAGTTCATTTACATCTGGATCACATGATATGGGGCGTCGGAAAGTGCATTCGTTCTTGCACAATTGAACACTTTCAGTGTCGGCTGAGGTGAGGAAGTCTCTGGTGTTGTAGAGCTCAGGCAAGGCATACATCACACTGGGCCGACCACTTGGGTTACTGATGTTCTTTGATGGCCTAATGGTATGTGCATTCCAAATCCGTGCAGTGTCATCCAGCTCATCCTGTAAAACATTATAATAAAAATAAAAGTAGACAAAACATGGAAATGTAGTGCACAAAACTTAATTGTATCCTCATTTACTAAGTGTATCATTGTTTCAAATATTCAGACATCTATCGAAACCAAAGGATGATGGATACTGCTCTGAATCTGCTCTTTGTGTCCCACCAAAAACAGGCATGTGTTGTATTGTTTGGAACAATGGGGTGAGTAATGACAAAATGTCCAATTTGGTGACCCCCCCCCCTCCCCCCTCCCTTTCACACACACACACACACACACACACACAAAACATAATTTCATATAAACTCACTTGGATGAGTCCCATGCAGCAGAACTGGAGCAAACTTTTGTCCAAGACATGGTTTCTGCAGGTTTCACCAAGTCAAATTAAAGACTTTTTAAGACCATTAAGAATGAAATTTAAAACCTATATCACGACATCAAAAACACACACACACACACAAAAAAGGAAAATGCAGAATCACAAAATTACAGGCAAAGTAAATTTATTCAAATTGAACAGTACTGAAGACAGGTTAGATGCATTGTTGAACTACAGAAAAAGTAAAAAAATAAACATCTTGGAGTGAGTCTGCAGATGTGTGTGTGCTACATTAATCTCAGCTCTTCTCCCTTGGCCAGAATCTCCTCCTCAATGTTCTTGAGCTCAGATGATTTCTCCTTGCTGGCCCTCCTCAAAGCATTTGACTTAGTTATTAGCTGAGCCATCTTACTGCCAGCCTTGCCCTCAGCATCCTCTGCAAATTTGTCTGCATCTCTGGAAAGACTTTCAGAAACGGTTTGTATAGTGTTCCTCCTTTTTTTTTAGTTCCTCTAAGTAATCCTCTGCCGCCTTTCTCTTTTGGCCCTGTGCAAGGGATTCTTTCTTCTTTCTCTCTGTCTCAAGGTAGAGACGGTACCTGGTTCTGGCTGATGCCACTGAACTCAAGAGTTATTTTGTCAGGGGAACTTTGGTAACACCCCCGTGTCGAGTGACATAGTCACATACCAGCCTCTGTGCTACTAAAGTGTCCTCTTGCATGTTGCAGATTTCTATTTCTTTATTAACAGAAAAGCCTCTTTCAACAGTGGCCTGTCCATGAGACAAAATCAGAAGCTTCTGGCAAAAAGCTCTGGGTAGTTATAAAGGAAACTGCTCAAGAAGACGTCAAGCCTCTTTTGCATCGGTGGGAAGGAGAGAAACTCCTCACTTCTGCACTCGACAGACAGGAAGGAATCAAATTGTTGGAGAATGACATCCCCTAAGACAAAACCAGCGAAAAAGACAAAAATTGTGAATTTTTTTGTTGTTGGATAAATCATTACAATACATCATTACAATATATCAAAAATCTGTAACTGTTATAATGAGCAGAATCACTGTATCTACATTTGTTGATAACGGTGGATAAAGCCTATTTCGATACCAAGTCTGCTACTGCACACAGAACAGGTGCTTAACCATGAATATGACAAAAGTAACAGATCTGCACTCAAAAATATGATCCTGACTAGAAAAATAGAAAAGAAAAAAGTACACACAACAAATAACAAGTGTACTGAAAAGGACAAACTTTTAAAAGCAATGCTATTAGATGTGTGAAATTAAACATCTTTAAAAAGGTAAAGAAAAAAAAGGTCTGGCCATAACACAGATTGTGTTAACAGCACTATTAAAATATTCAAAATAATTATATGTGCTGACCTCTTACTTTTGTTAAAAGCCTCTTCTACAACTATTCCTACCAGCAGAAACACCTCCTGTCAGTTGCTTGTCTTGCAGAAATGTCTGAACAAGACATTTCATCTGCCTCTTGCACTTGTCTGGGTCTCTGAACATGACAGAGGGGTCCAGACACGCCATCTGTCTAACTGTTGCATATTTGAGAGGCTCTTCTCCTGCATTTTCCTGACGATGTTTGAAAGTCCCTGCATGCAGTCTCTTTTAAACTCAAGGACTCCGAGCTCAACAATTTTCCTGCTCTGGACGTGGGAATTAAGCAGTCATAATTTGTACAATAAAATTATATTTGCTGCTGCTGAACAAAATTTATAAAAAGATCTTTCTAAATTACCACACTACCTTGAGGACTGACTCAGCACCCAAGCCGATGTCAATATCCTTTGGTGGGAGCCAGTTCTTCTTGTCAGCTACATCCAGTTTGGTTAGCTGCAGTGTGGTTATGTCCCGGAGGACCTCCCTCTTAATGAAGCGTCTCAGGAGACTCTGCCAAAAAATAATCTCAGAAGTAAATGGAAGTATCTGGTGCCCACATTTCTGAAAAATATAAAGCCATATATATCATAACAAAATTCCAATTAATGAAAGTTCAAGAAATTACTTATTCTTCATTAACAAAGTGTATACATCAATTAAGCCTAATCAGTAGTGGCAATAGTTCTGTGCTGATAATGTACAGAGCTATCCATATAAATCTGTACCTTGATCAGCTCAGCCAGGTCATTGCTGAGGAAAGGCATCACTGGTTCATCTGTTTGATACTTCTTCAAAAAGGGGCTGAAAAGCCTGGCAACAAGGAGAAGTGTAATTTGGCCACGATGAGTGTGTCTTTCATGGCATCCTCCACTGTATCAAAAGATGCTGTCCCAGGGTTTGGGAGTTGTTTTCTTCTCACCGCATCCATATACTGAGTAAGTGATGGCCAAACTTCAAGAGCCCTCTCTATCACAGGCTGGTTTTCAAGCCAACGATGACCACAGAAAGATAAAGGGAAGACGGTGGATTTGATCACAGCAGTGTAGTCTTCTCTCCTTGCTGGCACATTATGGAATAATGTGTGCATGGCTCTCAGCAATTTTTCCACTTGCCATATGGAAAAGCCACTTTTGACTGCATTATGTAACGTGTGGAGTCCACAGCTCCCCACAGCAACAAGTTGAGAACCTCCATACCTTTCTGCGTGTTCTTGTTGGAAGAGTTCAAAACATTTAAAATTCACATTGGGCCCATCCATTGAAATGGACACCAGTCTCCTTAGGTCAAGGGGGTTCACACACTCCTGAGGAAAAAAACAAATAAACTTATAATTTCAATTCATATTCATTTAGACATATTCTGATATTTCTGGTATTGTTTAAAATTAACCAAGAAATTAGTAAGCATGCATTATACTGTGAATGCTGCCACCCTTCCTTTTCTATTAATTGTGTATATTCAATGTCCATACTTTTTTACTATGCCCATTGAACCACGTATATAAGCCTATTTAATGTTCAACACAATTTTCCTAATACTCAACTAACCGGCCCTTGGCAGATAGGTATTTTCCTTTCAGCCATGGATCTGCTCAAGGTTTCTTCCTTCATACTGTTATTGATGTTTAACAAATTAAGATTAATTAAATACAATTGAATTATTTCTTGCAAAATAGCCATCTAACGTTAGCACAGTTATAGTTAAGGAAGGTAGACACCATACTGTTCAACAGGTAGTATATATAGGAAAAATGGATAATCCACTTAATACAAAAGAAAGGTAAGCCTAATCACTCCTCTGCTAATGAAGAAAAAAACAACTATACACGTGACAGTAATTATTTTTTATAATAAAACATTTACTTACTTTTACATGCTTCATTAAATCCTCGGCTGTAGCATGCCCCATGAACTGGGATCCCAGGTATCTTGACTGTACCTGCCCGCCTTCCCAAAAACGTACGTGAAGGTCCAGCTGTTTCTTTTGGAGGTGCGATTCAGACTTTCGTCAAACATCAGCACGAACGGTCCCGTCACTTTCGAAATTAGGTCTCTCTTGATAAAATCCGCTAGTCCAAAGCGCGCAATGTAGGCAGTTATCTTTCCCGCACCTGAATGATTTAGCGATTTCAGAGTCTGGAAACATCGTCTGAAACAATTCACCGATTTCCTCATTCGCATTATAGGACTGGTGTCTAGTCACGGTGTGGAAGACCCAGAGCACCTCCGCTCTTAGTGTTGGCTCTGATCCAAAAGCGACACGGAGGTCGCTCACGGGGGTTGCGGAGCTGCAGTGTTGTTCTCGCCTAGGCAGTGTGGAGCCACCAGATACTTGGAAGAACTGGCTGATAGCTGTCGTTTGCTGGAGACCCTTCACAACAGTTAGATGTTTCTCACTTTTTGCATGAGACTCCAGCGCCCGTACACCTAACGTTCCCAGTTTAATCGCTTTCTTGCATACTAAGCAGTAGGCTTCAAATACGTTGTTAGCAACTGGCCTTAACCAAGCCCTAAATTCAGTTTTTTCAAGCCAAGTATCGCTAAACTTGCACTTCCCCATAGCTGAAAAGTAAAATCTGTTTTAAATCTGTGATACAATCCGAAAGAAACTCGCGCCAATAAGAGATAGCTGATTGGCTGTTGCATGTTGGTCTCATTTGTAGTCGTAATACAGCGAATTATAATTGGACTAGCGAAAGAAAGAACTACAACACCACGGAAACAAACAACAACAAAAAAAAAACATTCTAAAGTGCGCTACATAGACATCGGAAAATTAAGACCTGTTTAAAATTATTTAAGACCTAGAACAGCGAATTTAAGACTTTTTAAGGCCTAAAATTTTGATTTTTAAATTTTAGACTTTTTAAGACCCCGCGGAAACCCTGCAAGAATCCTCCATCGAAGAATCCACTGTCTCGGAGGTCAGCGAACAGGGAAATCCAGAATTCCATGCACTCCTTGCGCAGAAACCCCCACCAGTACTCGATCCTTTGGTTGGCAGTACTTGCACCTTCCAAATAGCTGTCAAGGGTTTCATCTTCATGACTGATGTTTAGAAAACGTTGAAAGTCTCTTACATTACCATTTTCGGTTCCAAGATCCCCCCTAACTACTCTAGGGCATCCTCCCAAACGCTCCACCACTTCAATATAGTAACCACCGATTAGCTTTGGATCGCTACTAGTTGTGTAGGCATTAAGCCAAATAATCTTACGCGAAAAGCCATCAATGCAGCCATTAATACAAACGCCATACGGTTTTAACTTATCGTATGAGTCCAAATGCCAAATAAAGTTTGGTCCCTTAGCAAAGTAGTTGCGCCGTCTGAAGCGTCTGGCTGTCCTCATTGAAACTCCCGCAGGATCCAATTCCTTCAGCACCATGCGCACATCCTATTTTCTCACCCACGCAAACCCCTATCTCTGCATTTCGTGTACATCCATCGGTACCCATGAAGTTGCCCAGAGTACTGCAGCTGATGACTGATGAAATCAACAAGGTTGTAGCCGAGTAGCTTTTCCGTCGAGACAATCCTTTTTCGCGTAATATCCTTTTCAGGTGTCTTTCACTGACGTAAAAACCGTGCCTTGTCCTAAGCACTTCCCGTATTTCTTTATATTTCAGTCCAAGTTCAAAATAAAACTCTATGAACTGATCCATTATGAATGTACGGAGCTGTCTGAACCACAGGAGGCGCAAAGTAAACAGGAAGTGTTGAACAGGAAGTGAGAACGCCAAAGTTTTGCGAGAGAACGCAAATATATTTGCGAGAGAACGCAAAGTTTTGCGAGAGAACGCAAAGATCTTTGCGAGGGAACGCAAATATATTTGCGAGGGAACGCAAAGTTTCTCGAGGGAACGCAAAAGTTTTGCGAGAGAACGCAAATATATTTGCGAGAGAACGCAAAAGTTTTGCGAGGGAACGCAAAGTTTCTCGAGGGAACGCAAAACATTGGAAAAATATTTTTTCCTCCCACCCCGAATTTTTCCCACTACCATGTCCCTTAAAGGGCTCCGTAGTTTGCAGATTGCAGAGCTGGTGGAAACATATCGCAATCACTATGATCAGATATTTTCACACCACTGTAATTTGTGTAGTGTGTTTATTTTTTAAACAAATACGCACAGCAACATCGGGATGTTTGCTAACAGTAAACCATAACAAAAACATTTGTTATGTTATTGTTGTCAACGTTGTGGATAATGGTGACTAATCGTTTCAGCCCTAAATGATAATGAACAACTGTTCTGTGATTGTATTTACAAATGAAGCCAAAAATACATCCAAATAAATTCAAGTCAGAGTCTTCATGATTTTACTCACCTTCCTCTTGGGGCCTTTGTTAGATGAAAGTCTGTCACACAAAAAAATGTGTGTTTGTATCCTCAAGATCACGGTCATGTCCATGTGATGACACTTTTGCCGCAGGTCTCTCAGTATCACGTTCTAATCCGTACTGTAGTAATGAGTTTTCATTACATTCTTCTTCATCACCATCAGATAAAGATTCTACATATGTGAGGCACACCTCTTGTTTAGTGCAAATGTAAAATCTCAACAATTTCAGTTTGGTTAGTTCATACAGATCTCCAACAGTGCTGTCCGTGGGAATGTGGTTTCTTTTGAAATCACAAACATGAAAAGTTAAGTCTGTTTCTGGACCTTTTGGTGACTCTCCATTTGGGAAAAAAAGTTTCTTTCCCATTTCCATTATTTGTAAAACAGTTGTCTTTTTTTGAACTGTCAAATGCCTAGTGCCACCACCATTATTGGTTCTCACTTGCTGGTATCCATTACGGCCGAAGTGAAGCCATCCAATTTCAATTCTCCTGGAGGTTCTTTCTGCAGATACATTTTTGTGTCTTGCCAATAAATTATTTTCCTTAGGGAAGACACATGCTTTTCCATGCAAAGTTTTAGAGGACTTTGATCCTAGTTTCCTTGCTTCAATTTTAGCTCTCAAATTTTGTAACAGAGATTCTTTATCAGAGCAGGCAGCTGTTTGTTGACAGAAGGAGATGACAGCCAGTCGGTCACCATATGAACTCACATACTTTGCCATTTGCTCATCAGTCATGACAGAGAGCACAGACTTGTCAATCTGAAAATGTAGTGTAAATTTTATAGATTAGTTTTTGAAAGAACATAAATGCACCAATGAATGCATAATACATTATTTAACAGTCTATATTTATTAATGTGTTTTTTAAAAATGTAACAATATTTACATAGAAAAAGTAACAGTGAAAGTTGCATCAATTGATCTATATGTCATGCTGATTTTACAATGGAGTTCTGTATATGAACTTTGAGAGTACAGATAATCTAGCAAGCTAGCTAATAGCTACTGGTAATTGCAGTTGAGTGAAAATGTTTGCACCCCCCAACCCCCCAAATTAATTTACGTTTAGTACTGCCCTGAAGAAAGCTCTTTCACATAACACATATTTACATCTATTCCACAAGCAATAACTTTTCACAATTTAATTTAAAACACTCAAGGACTCAGTGATGCTCAAGAAGGCAACACACTATATTAAACTATGGCAAATTTTTCATCAGTATATGGTCTGTGTAAAAAAAGGTTTTATTCTTTATTTTTACACATCATTCATTACAGTTTGCACAGATCATAACTTGATCAATAGAATACATTATCTGGACTCTAGTGTGTTGAATTCTTGATTATCAATGGATATGTGTATTGTTTGTAATAGTTCTGTATGAGTCCCTTAAACTGTCCTTAGTGAAAAAAATCTGGTATAGGCAACATAGGACAAAATAGGCAACCTATAAAAATCATATAGGCAACATAGGACAACTAAAATGTGCAGAAAATGCTGGGAAACCAAAGAATGTGCAGTAGCTTAAAGATTTTGCTTAACAACAGTGAGCACTTTTATGCCTCAGGACAAAGCAGTAGCTCGTGAATGGCACGCACACAAAAAAACAGTCATGATCAATGATCATACAGGAAGCTAAACATTATAAAAATAACCAGGGGTACGCACATTTTTGTTCAGTTTTCATTTGTTATTGTAGAATATATGTAAATATCTTAAGGTAAGTAATATAGCTATATTAGGCTATTTTACAGTTCTAAAACTATACAATGTAAATGATCTCTTATTTCTGCAAACTTATACACTCCTAGGCCCTATAAGATAACTTTTATTACCAGTGAGGCATGTGGAAAACTGTCATGTGGTGATATACTGACCGCCTCTTATTCCCATGGCTAGCAATAATCAAAACATAGTCTACTCTAGGCCTATATGTGGCCCTTTATTATGGATATATTAAATGTTTAGCGTTACAAACACGGGGATACACGTCAACACCTTTTGTTGCATCATTAAAATTAGCTATAATTTACATATTAGATAAATACAGGTCCATTGGCCTTTAATGAAATATTACCCACCTTGTCCCTTTTCATGAGGATGATGTCCTCTTCTGAAACATCTCGTGACCTTAAATACTCCTGCAGATCGTCCTCCATCGCAGAGCTACAACAATTTTGAGTGTAATCACGTGGAGGTTTTGTTTATTCTTCTATTTAAATAATAAAAAAGACTTGAATATATGACAACCTACCGCGAAAGACTGACAAACTTTCTCCAATGCAGCTGCGTACATCCAAGATCATTCAAGTGATGCTATACCAACAAAAGCGCGAAGCAGATGCCTCTCGCGAGAACACACGTTTCACGAGAGAACACAACAGTTTTGCGAGAGAACGCAAATATATTTTGCGAGGGAACGCAAAAGTTTTGCGAGGGAACGCAAAGTTTCTCGAGAGAACGCAAAAGTTTTGCGAGGGAACGCAAATATCTTTGCGAGGGAACGCAAAAGTTTTGCGAGGGAACGCAAATATCTTTGCAAAAGAACGCAAATATCTTTGCGAGAGAACGCAAAAGTTTTGCGAGAGAACGCAAATATCTTTGCGAGGGAACGCAAAGTTTTGCGAGGGAACGCAAATATCTTTGCGAGGGAACGCAAAGTTTCTCGAGGGAACGCAAAAGTTTTGCGAGGGAACGCAAATATCTTTGCGAGAGAACGCAAAAGTTTTGCGAGAGAACGCAAATATCTTTGCGAGGGAACGCAAAGTTTCTCGAGGGAACGCAAAGTTTCTCGAGGGAACGCAAAAGTTTTGCGAGAGAACGCAAAACATTGGAAAATATTTTTTCCACACACCCCGAATTTTTCCCACTACCATGTCCCTTAAAGGGCTCCGTAGGAGGCGCAAAGTAAACAGGAAGTGTTGAACAGGAAGTGAGAACGCCAAAGTTTTGCGAGAGAACGCAAATATATTTGCGAGAGAACGCAAAGTTTTGCGAGAGAACGCAAATATCTTTGCGAGGGAACGGAAATATATTTGCGAGAGAACGCAAAAGTTTTGCGAGGGAACTCAAAGTTTCTCGAGGGAACGCAAAAGTTTTGCGAGAGAACGCAAATATATTTGCGAGAGAACGCAAAAGTTTTGCGAGGGAACGCAAAGTTTCTCGAGGGAACGCAAAACATTGGAAAAATATTTTTTCCTCCCACCCCGATTTTTTTCCACTCACCCCGAATTTTTCCCACTACCATGTCCCTTAAAGGGCTCCGTAGGATTGCGTATCAAATTGAAACCACAGGCAATTCTTATTTAATGGTATTTTATTGTTTAATTGTATTCATAATGTATTACATTTTCAATAAAACACTTGCAATTGGTTTGTAAAATATTTTTGTTTTTAAAAAATTCATAAAATAAAATAAAAATAAAACAGTTTTCTGCATTTCTTGTTATGCATCTCCCAAGTAACACAGTGGTAATTTTTAATATTATTTTTGATAATTGCATACCAAAGTCATAACAAATACTATTTACATTGCCATATAGACATATTAAAAAAATCATAAAAAAATAAAATCAATTGTTTTCTGCAAACTCCACCAGATTCTTGTTCAGCATCTCCCCAAGTACCACTGAGGTGATTTTCATGTTGTTTTACTGTATCATTTTTTTTATAATTGCATACCAAAGTCAAGACAAATGATATTTACATTGCCCTATAGACATATTAAAAAAAATCATAAAAAGATAAAATCAAATTGTTTTCTGCAAATACCACCAGATTCTTGTCCAGCATCTCCCCAAGTACCACTAAGGTGATTTTCAAGACCGTGCTTGTGTCTAGGCTAAAGCATTCCTCCTGGAACAGCGCTCGTGCTGTTCTTAAACTTTCTGTTACAACTCTGAGTGAGAACCGCTTCAGACGACTCAGGAACCGAACGAATCATTCGAACTGATTCGCGAACCGATTCACTGATTTGATCAAGCCTTTGAACAGAATTGACTCAAATGAATGAATCATTCGCGAACATGTTCTATTGTTTTTTTCAGCAGGGTGGTTGGCTGGTTTTAGCTGGCCTCCCAGCCTGACCAGCTTAGAAGTGGCCAAAATCCCTCTAAAACCAGCCTGCTGACCAGCTAAAGCCAACCAGCTTAGGCTGGTTTTTCAAGCTATCTCCTCTTACACCTTCAAAACCATTACAATATTGCAGGTGTATGAAGTAGTTTGAACTTTCCCAAAAGGTTTGTACCAATTGCCCATGAGGGAATAATGCTAGTTTCTGAGATGCTGTTTCAAATTTAATTATATCCAGTTTTCTTTCCGATGCTCTTGACTTTCTTCATTGCATTTTAACAATGCTTCACATTCAGTCTGGGCATACTTAATTTTAGCAATCGATTCCGTTGAACTGTTCCAAACATTCCAAATTAAGTGATTCATTTCGCTCGTCATATTGTTAGGGGTGGTGGGAGGGGGTGCAATTTAGTACAACTAAAATAGTGGGTTTGGTGACTGCTCTGGGACGAAACGATTCATTCAAATGAATCGGTTCGGAATCAACACTACGTCAAAATTCACACCGGCGCGCACACAGCGTCGCGTTCACACTTCTGCAGGAGGAAGCGCTATTGTTTTATTATATCATTCCGTTATTTAAACTGCCAAAGGTGAATCGTTGGGTGTCGTGTGTCGCTGTCCGCGTCTGTGGACTGATGTGGATGTGATGCTGGAATGGAGCTCCGCTGGATTTGACTGTCACTGTGGAGATGGATCACACATTCTCACAGAGAGACACAGGTGCGAGTCAGATATCATCAAACACCATTCACATAGCGCTCGTCTGCGCATCCAGCCGATATGTGATTGTTTGTCCCACTGTAGTCGATTGCTGTTTGTGTCGACTCTTGTCATTTCACTTGTTGATCGAGCATGACTCAAGCAGATCAATAACGCTGTTCTCTCCATAGAGAAGCGCTGTGTGGAGATCAGACTGCAGAAGATCACTAGTTCATGTTTACTCCGTCTCACTGCAGTAAAAGGGTGTCGCCTCAACACAACTTCACATGTCTCTCGCACAGGATTCATTATGCTATTCTGGATTACAATTCCAGTCTCTGTCGACAAGCCCTTGCAGTTAAATCAGTGCGGAATATAGATTTATCCCCAGTGACAGCTGAAAACATGGGGAATAAATCTGACTAATGGATGTCTGATCAGGCCATTTGAACATCAGAGTTATGAATCCTCATGCAGCAACTTTCACAATAACACTGCATGTGTGTGTGTGTGTGTGTGAGCGTGTGAGTGTGTGTGCGTGTGTGCGTGTGCGAGCGTGTGTGTGTGTGTGTGTGAGAGAGAACCACAGCCTGCTTTTTACTCTTATTTTGCTTGCATGTTATTAAAATGAACTAGGAAAAAATATATGCATCATGAAAATCTTACCTTAAAAGTTAAATCACAAATTTTGCAGCGAGACACATAAATTGCACGCACCTTTATGAGGTGAACACAAGTGTGTGTGTGTGTGTGTGTGTGTTAGAGGTATGCTTATGCTGATCACATTCAGATGCTTCTGTTTTCATGTAAACTGCAGTTGAAGTCCATGTCTCTACACTAAAATCTGCATGAGTCTCTGGACAGACGACATCAAATCAAATCAAATCACTTTTATTGTCACATCACCACAGCACAAGTGCCTTGGTGAGTGAAATTCTTATGAGCGTGCTCCAGACAGTGCAAAAAAAACAACAACAAACAATTTACATATGGACAGACAGTGCAAAAAAAACTGCACTGGAGCATTTACAGTGCTCCAGACAGTGCAAAAAAAACAACAATTTACATATGGACAGACAGTGCAAAAAAACAACAAACAATTTACATATGGACAGACAGTGCAAAAAACCTGCACTGGAGCATTTACAGTGCTCCAGACAGTGCAAAAAAAACAACAACAGTTTACATATGGACAGTACATATTTACAGACTGTACAGAAGACAATGTGCAAAATACACATACATATACTCAGTACACAGTGTACTATAAAGACACACTCAATTATCAGTGACACATTATACACCGTATGGGCACATCTACATTATGTACAGTATCTATACATAATGTAGTCTATACATAGTAATAATGTGAGGTGCAACAGATTATAAATTAACAGCAGATTGGTTGAGCAGCAGATAGATGTGCAAAGACAAAGACGTACATGAGACGAACTGTTCCTCCCCAGCAAACACAGAACGTTCCCCTAACGTTCCCGTATGGTTCCCATTTGGTTATTTTTTTGGGAACCAAATAAGAACGTTCTAGGAATGTTCCCAGTAGGTAATTTTTTTACTAACCTAAAGAGAACCTTCCCAGAACGTTCCCTGCAGGTTATTTTTAGGTTTAATTTTATAACCTAAAGAGAACCTTCCAAGAACGTTCCCTGCAGGTTATTTTTAGGTTCTATTTTTATAACCAATGCTCCAGGACAAGCACAAAAAGACATGGTCTACTAATGCAGTATAATTTGTTTAATTCCTATAAATCAAAGCAATTTGATATTACACATGATACTTAAGTAGTGATATATTCAAGACAATATCCATTTATAGCAAAAGCCAATTAATCTGAATTATATTCCCTATATTGCACAAGACTTGTTTTAGGGAATAACTTCCTGAAATTTGCACATGCTTTGATGTCTTTAGGTCACATGGGTGTGGAATTTGATAGTATTGTATACATTTAAATTTCTAAAGTTATTCTAAAACATAAAATTGCATCTGCATATTCCCCAGACAAAACAAAAACTTGTGCTAAGAAATGGATATATCATAATGTCATATAGTTACACTATATATATGTATGTATATCAGTGGCGGCTGATGGTCTTTCAAAGAGGGGAAGCTCATTTTCGGCCTACATCATAAAAATTGTCCGTTTATTTATACTTAAATTCTGCCCTACGTTCCTTTTCAAGAAAATGCTCTGTGAGTGATGTCTGTGCCATACTAGTGTAAGATGTGAGCCTATTTAGTGTACTGTATGTATGAATGAATGAATGATGAATGAAAAAACAACAACTAATAAAAAAAAAAGATATGAAAGTGACGAACTAGGTAGGACTAGAGTACTGTATGTATGTATGAATGAATTGAATGAACTGATATTAAACTCGAAGAAATGTGGGATTAGGTTAAACTAAACAAGGAATGGTGGTGTATAATAGGGTTGTCACGATACCATAAAAATGTCTTACCATACTATACCAACTTAATTTATAATTCAATTCTACAAAATTAATCAAAATTTAATAAATAGATGTAAGTGAAAACAGACAATATTATTCTCTGAATACTTAATTAATGTGAATGAATGACTGGCTATTGTTATCCATGAAATGATCTAAACAAAACTCATCTTAGCACTGCACAGAAGCTGCATCAAGTGACATTTATTCATTTAGACTATATTTATAATTGCATGAATAATGTTATGAGATTAATGTTTTAAATACTAAATTCTGAATATAGAAATATGTTGGAAAATAATGTAATATGCCTACTTTTAGACGGGAAACTTAAAACGGCCAGCAGGTGGCAGAAGTTTGTGATTGAATCACTGAGTCATTCAAACGATTCTTCAAACGACTCGTGTCAGGAGCATTTTTTGCTCGCATATCTTGAAATTTCCGAGTTAAGCAGCATGTATATTAAAACATAACATTATAAATGAATAATAAAAAAAAATAATGATTGATAAGAACCAAGTGCAAAGCCGCTTTGGGACTGAGCTTGAATAGCTTCAGCGTCAGCGACTCTTTATAGTACAAAATCGCTGTCAATCAAAAGGAGATACAGACCGTCCAATCATCACGCAGAAGCCCAGCGTCCAGGCCAGCCCACTCCTCCATTCACCCCCAGAGACGCTGAGCGTCCGTGGGCGGGACATAATCACAGCATTTATCCAATGACCGTCTAGTTTCGAGGCACTGAAAAAAACTGTTCAGAGCAGCCCCATTGAAGTCAATGGACGCTGGGCTTCAGCAGGGAAATACACTGACGCTACGGGAATGTATGAGAAGGAAATCGACCCGCTGTATGTAGCTGATTCTGAACGAACTCGTATTCGAGATGAACGTGATCTAACGCATTTTTAGTCAATAAAATGTTAACACAATAGTACATATTTGACCATTAATTTTTTGACATTATAGGGGAAGCTGAGCTTCCCTTGCAGTCTTAAAGAAATCCCCACTGATGTATATATATATATATATATATATATACACACACACATTTCTAACTGTGCAATGCATTTATGTAACGTTAGGCTATATCTGAGTTGGTTGGGAGACAAAACATTGGTTCCAAAACGGGGTGCTACGGTCCGGTACAACTCAATTAGTTCATCAAAATGATTTCAATTTTAAAATGTTACAATAATCCCACTAATGACAAATATACTATAATAAAACCATACATTTCCATATCACACTTGCTTACCTCTCAACCATCAACAGTGATCGCGGCTAGCTGGCTCTTCTTCATTCATTGGCTTAATGCCGACTCGCGTGCGTATCGCCACCTATAGGGTTGCTCAATTATATTGAACAAAGTGGGACGCTCAAACCGGCAGGAAAACGAAGACAAAAATATTATATGACTTATATTTTTGACAACACACATTTGCTTTGAATAAAGTATAGTAAAACACAAACACGTACCGCAGTATTAGAAAACCCCACAATTGTTTGATGTTTAATGCCAAGGTAACGCGGTGTGTCATTATATAAATGTACATACATTTGTTAAAAAATGAAAATAAATAAAACACTTTTCTCTTAATAATTAAATTCTTACTCGCGTGCCAAGCCCGCGAAACCGGGCAGCGGTTATAAGCCGGTCTGTGCCCACCGCGCGCACAGCCTGACTCCCCTTCGAGTGACATCCAGCAGTGCGTTCTCCAGAGGTGAATTACTTTTTACTTACCGATTTAGTTAAATTACTTTTAAAAGTATGATCTGACAACAATAGTAAATTACATTTAAAACTATAAAGAAAGTAATGAAATGTAATTATAATAAGTAAGTTCACGTTAATTATAATAACAAACTGTCTGAGGGAACAGTTCGTTTTTCTCCACTAAAATAACAGACGTTTTCACTCATGAAACTCATTAAATTATTATAAAAATCGACTTTTTTCAGTAAATGTACCACATCTCACACAAACAACGATTTTCCGTATTTTTATATAAAGTCCGCTCATGAGCGCCGTTTACACCGTTAAATGCCGTTACATCAGTGTGACGTCATTGCTAATGGAGCCAATCTGCTCCGTTTGAGACGCTCTTTCGTTTCAGAGTTATCTGTTATGTTAACGTTCCTTTAACAAGAGATAAATCATACAATTATGCTTCATAATATCTTTAATTTGTATGGAAAGTACTAGCGCGTTGCAGGGGCGCCGCTACGGATTCTGGGCCCCCTGGACAGCATATTCACTCGGGCCCTCCTGCCTTCCGGGGGGGATTATGGCTGGGGATACCGAGAGATATCGCGATTGCGTTCTCGAGCCCGTCTTTTTTCCCCTTCTCCCAAATCAGATTATACTGTTTCAGCTATTAAAATTGTTCAGTTTGTAAGTAATGGCAAAGTGATAATATTTCGTTTTGCTTTTTTATACACTCTCAAAAAGAATGTGTTAACTAATAACACATTTTTTGTGTTATGGCTATTTTAACACATTTGTGTCATTTTAAGTTGATCATGTGTAAAAAGAAAGCGAGAAAGAGAGAGAGAAACAACACAGTGTGTCCAACACAACATGTGTTAACTATCATCCAATCACATTGCTTCTACGTCACTCCACTACGCAAGCATAGGCAAGTTCGCGCCTCTTTTTCCATCGGTGGATGACTTGGATGCACACATGTCAGGTATTTGGATTTATTTGTTATTAGAAATTGTCAAATGTGTTTTATTATTGTTATTTTTTTCGACGGTCAAATGTGCGTTTAGTTAGCGACCTCTCGTGCGTATAGATAACGTATTTTTCCTTAGAGAGGCGCGGTGTTGAACAGGACAGCAACCGCGTTTGATAGTTAACGTTAATGCTTCACAAATTATCTGTATTTCTCCTCATACACTTTGGTAAGTGTGTCCCTCACTTTCTGGAGAGAACATTTTTAACGAGTTTTGTTTTTCTTTGTTTGATTTGTTGCAAATGACATGACGTCTGATAAAACGCTGCAGCTAACACGTTAGGCAGGATTCTCGTTAACGAGTTTGACAAAGCGTTACCACTTGCCTTGCTACCTGTCGCCTCTCTTTCATTAAACAACATAATGTATTGATGTTTTGTTAAAAGCCCTTAAATAATCACGTTAACGTTTCAAATTTGATTGACTTCGACATTGGAGTAACGTCTCCATCTCAAAAAGGGTGTGTTAATTTGAATATTTTAACACGATTTGTGTCATTTTGTGTACGTAATTGACACAAATTGTGTAACTATAACACATTGGTGTGTAGCAAATTAGCAGGAATAACACAAGGTTGAGTTAAAAGTAACACAAAATGTGTTGTCCTTAACTAGACATACAGGTGTGTTAACACAGGATGTGTTGTTTTCAGCATTTAAGAGAAGCGCCGATCCCGGATGCAGGGTCTCGAGCACCCATGGAAAAACACGAGATAGTCTCTCCGGTCATTTTAACCAATAAAGAAATGATTGTAGCTTTTAACGACTTTATTCTCGTTTTATAGTTCATTTGAGGGAGTTTTGGCGTTATTTTAATGGCAGATTTCGAGGTGATTATTGTGATACGAGCAAACGATTCTGAATTCGGAACCGCACACTACTTTGACATTTTTTACCATAATATTTGGCAGAACTCGTATAATTAGTATGAGGTAACAAATTCAGCAAGATTCTCCATTGGAAATGGACGACCGATTTGTCGGAGATCAAAAGATTGCTTTAGGTTTATCTCGGAAGTTTATCTAGCTTATGCTAGCTTGATGTTTTCGTAAATAAATATTGTTCATTCTAACACTGCTTGTTAACTACTCATTTATATTATGAATGTGAATACCATGCTTAATCAGTATATGTATATATAACAGATTGGTGTTTTTGTTTGCAGCTTCTAATGGAGGACACTCCAAAAACATGAGTTAACGTACTTGATGAAAAGGAGATATGCAAAAAACTGCAGCATCTCAAGAGTGCAGTAGAAATAATTGATGCTTCCAAATATCTCCTCCCCTGTGCTGCAGAGTACCACCGAATTTTGAAATGTAATGCTGATTTATTGACACCGACCTAACTGAGAAAGTGGAAACCTTGGACAAGTTTTGTTTAAGTCGATTAAGACAAGTGGATCGCAGGCATTGGTATGTAATTTACCTTTTAATATAACTAATAATAAATTACCTGTGTCATGCATACAGATTCCAGTATTATTATACTTTCCTTAAGCATTAAATATTAATATTGCTTTTCAATTTTGAGCAAGGTAAGAAAGAGTTCAAGTTGCATTTCCATTCAAACATGGTGTGGGATGATATGATTACAAATGGTAATGTAATGTATTACAGTATTTTTCTACTTTTTTTTTTTTTTTTTTTTTTTAGCATGGTACATAATGGTAGCTAATGAAAATTCATATTAACCTGTCACTAGTAAACACACTTTACTAGTTTGGGAATGTTTAACTTCGTATATATTATATGATCATCCACCATAGAATGCTTTAGGATTTACCTACAGAATTACACCGTCACACTTTTGTGTCACGTACATTGTAATCCTGATTTCATATTAAACAGAATAAAAAAAAATCTCCATGCCATCTGGCCCTTTGACACTGTTTTTGCAAGGAGCGCCATTCAGACCAGAAGCAGACAACTTTATCAATTAAACGTATCCATTATTAATAGATTACTTTAACATTTTTGTGCATAACACAAGAGTAGATGCAGTTTCTTTTTATTTCATATCTTTATTGTTGTACTTCATCTTAATACATTTGTTGTCCTTTCAGGATGAAAATTTGGATGTAGATGCAGCCAGTCCAAGTCATCAACAGAATGTATGTTCATGGAGGACTTAAGTATACTAATACAGGTAACATACTTGAACATATTTTAATTGTTTTTTTGTTTGTTTTTTGAAGGTTGCACCAAAGAACATACAAGAAGCTGGTCCAAGCAAAGGGTGGGCCAAATGCAGTACAAAGTCGGCCCTTGCTTATCTCTTGGACATTATTAAGCCGGTAAGCAACTTGATTGCCCTTATATGTTAGCTTTATTTTTTGTTTGTTAGTTTTCTGTGCAAGCACTTTGTGATGTTACTTCATTACATGACTCTCTGATTTGCATTAAACTATACTGTTCATTTTGTTTTCTTTTAGGGATGCATGATATTAGATTTTTGCAGATATTTTTCAACTCATTTTGGCCAAGTGTCTTAAGGTTATTTGTGTATTTACATTTCATTACAAATAGGCCAACAGCACCCCCTAAATAAATAAACCGCCTTACCGAATGGGCATTAGAACCCAGAGCAGGCTGTTGCTGCTGTTGTCGCTGCACACGCTAGTCACTGTTTACTCTATCACGCCGGACATGTCATTCTGTATGTACATTATCAAATTAAATGCAGCAATCCAAAACAGTGAAGCTAATCATCATTCAGGCAAAAGTTTTCTTCAAGAATGTCAACACTGCTGATGTGATTTTATCACTAGCACACCCTGAGCACATGTGAGCTATTCGTCTTATCGGCAAGGCATATCGGTGTATTTTTTTCAAATCAGGCGATGTCGTTGTTTACATTTTAAGCCTTTATCATCTGATTCCAATAATATCAGGCATCCCTATTTTCTTTTGAACAAAAATAGGAAAATTTCCCTGGCCTATAGTTCAATTAATGCAGATGAATTAAAGGGATAGTTCACCCAAAAATTGTCATTAATTACTCACCCTCATGTTGTTTCAAACCCGTAAGACCTTCTTAGTTCATCTTCGGAAACACAAATTAAGATCTCTCTGATCCTCCGTAGACAGCAACACAACTGACATGTTCCCAGGCCAGAAACGTAGCAAGAACATTGGTTAAATAGTCCACATGACATCAGGGGTTCAACTAATTTCACAAAGCTATGAGAATACTTTTTGTGTGCAAAGAAAATATAATTCTTCTCCTCATCACGTCTGCCGTGGCGTGCTGCCATTGTAGAGAGTCTCATGACGCATGCGCGAGCTTTCCTGTGCATGCGTGGTGCCTTGTTTACAGTATGCACATGCATCGTTTATATGCACAGGAAAGCCCGTGCATACTCTCTCCACAATGGTAGCACGCCACGGCAGACGTGATGAGAAGAATTGTTGAATAAAGTTATGTTTTCATTGCACACAAAAATTATTCTCATAGCTTCGTAAAATTATGGTTGAAACCCTGATGTCACATGGACGATTTTATGTTCTTGCTATGTTTCTGTGCCTAGGAACATTTCAGTTGTGTTGCTGTCTACGGAGGATCAGAGAGCTCTCGGATTTCATCCAAAAATATCTTAATTTGTGTTCCGAAGATGAACGAAGGTCTTTGGGTTTGGAACGACATGAGGGCGAGTAATTAATGACAGAATTTTAAACTATCCCTTTAAGAGAACCTCCAGTCACTTGAACTGTGTTGATAATGGATTTTATAAAATGTTTTTTATTTTACAGGCTGGAACCAGCATCTCTAGCCTCCTGGATAATTCCCTGACAATGGTGGAAAACCATCACCCCAATTGTCTGTTTAGGAGCGCATGTCCATGCACTTTCTGATGGACAGGATTATACAATTTGTTTGTAGTCAAAACAACTGTCAACGAACATACCATAACTTCAATTCTTATGCTAAACATCTCAATAGAGAGCATGCTCAAGCTGCAAACCCAGTACATTTAGAACAAGACCCTGACACCAGCATGAGTGAGGACTTCTCAGCTGCATCTTGCTCTGCTGCTGTTGATATTCTAGAGACTAATTTTGATGGCTCCAGTAATTGCAGCACTTCTGACTACCAAAGCTGTGCAGCAGCATTTGTTGCAAAAATGTACTCCTCTTCAAAAAGAAAAAAATACTGTCCCAAATGTTTTTCCAGTCATGGTTGGATCTTTGGAAAAAAGTGTTCTGATTGTTGAAAGCATGAAAGACTTTGGCTATGAACTTGACACATGTAGCACTGTTCATGTTTCTCACTCTGTTAGTGTGTTCGGTCAGACTTTTCAAACTGGTTGTGTACTTGCTTTAAACTGTGACTTAAGAGAAGAGCATCTCTTTGGTGAAGTTTTACACATAGTTACACAATGTGAAAAAGGAATTGTTTTAGTTTTTCTTAGAATTTTATCACAAATGTATTTTCACCCATGCTTACATGCTTATGCAGTCCAAAGAACAAATGAATACAAAGTGATTAATTTGAGCAATGCTGCTGATGTAAAACCACTTCACATGATTTCTTACAAAGAAAACCTTTTTGTAAATTCAAGATATAAAATTGTTTAAAAATGTCTTTATGAAATTCAAATGACATGTGAATATTGACTTTGTGAAAATGTAACAGTCAAGTTTTAATAAATGTATATATTTGTAAAAAAATGATTTTGTGTTGCATTCATTTTAACTGGTCAAAAATAGTACATCTATGACACAAATTGTGTGATTTTTATGACACATTAGTGTGTCAAATATTTTAACACATTCCCTGTGTTAAGAAGAATAACACATTGGTTGAGTTAAAAGTAACACAAAATGTGTTGTCCTTAACTAGGACACAGGTGTGTTAAGATATAACACAGGTTGTGTTGTTTTTAACACATCGTTTTGAGAGTGTACGATAGGTGTATTTAAATGTCCTCCTTCTGTAAGCACGGTGATGGAGATTTACTACTGATTTACAGAACCGGCTTTACTGACTTAAATCTCATTCAATTAATCAAGCTTTTGGCAGCTTTAATTTTATTTTGTCCTTTTAGGTTTTGAAATT